>JAQIXX010006060.1:0-12837 GCA_034700605.1 Willowsia nigromaculata
CCCCCTCCAGGAATTGAACCTGGGATCCCACCACCTAAGCCCCAGCCCTTAGCCATCGGACTGGGATGCCTGCCTTAGAAATTATAAGTATGTCTGGAAAACGAAATGAATAAAAGCGGCTCTAAGTGACCTTGATTTTTATTAAAAACCTTGAACATGAAATTTAAAAAACCAATTCTTTCTTGTGCATGTATTAATAAAATTACATTGCTAGTTTATTAGTTTGTGTATAGTGCATACTATAACTTCAGTTTGCCAAGCAATTGGCGTTAGGTGCACGGTGGTGTTACTAAAAAATAACAGAACTTTCCTTACAAATCAAATACAAACAAATCCGTACAGAGAACTCCAAGGGGACAGCAGTAATTAGTGTAGAATGGAGGTGAGAGTAAGTATTTTATAGCAAAATGTTGGCCTTAAAAATAGTTGTAGGTGTGTGTGGGAGGAGTCCTTCATGAGTCAATAAAGATACATAGATTTTTCTTGGAACTCCCTGGTCATGAAAGTTTGTTTTTTGTATCGGTAGTGCAATAAACTTGGATTTATTCATACTTTAGTCATAGAGGATATATTTGCTGGAGTGTGTTAACGGTGTAGTAGGTAAAGGCAGGGTTTCTCTGCATAAGGTAAGGGGCGCCACTTCCAAAATTTATGGGATGTCATCTACATGGTAAGGAGTAACCATGTACCAAATATGATTAATCTATGTTGCTTGGAACACCAGTTGGGGGTTAAGCATTGTGTTGATGAGAACTATAGGGGTTTTGCAGAGGCCAGGCCAGGCTTTATGACGTTGTACGTCTACGGATTTTTTTAGTGACTATATTTTCTAGTGCCGCCATCTGTAGTAGAGAATTTAACACTAAGCTGACCGCTCACATATCCACATTGCTACGGTAAACCTCATTCACAGCAAGCTACCAACAATCCCCTCCGTATATGCATTCAACGATTTTGTACTCCTTTCTAGCTCCACAGCTCTGAACTGTGCTACCAACAGGATTGACTCAAGTTTGGACTTGTAGTTCTCAGTTTTGTTGGTTGCTTTGAATTTCTCCTAGTATACTTGTATTTTCGGTGTCCGAGAAAAAAACTTCTGAGTTTTTGTTACTCAAACCAATGAATTTAAAATTACGGTTTTAAATATTCAGGTAGTTAGTGCAGTTAGAGTTAATTACAGAAGGTGGGCTTATATGTTTATGATTTTATTAGTTCATAAACCCTTTGACTGGTCTGAATTATAGTCAACTTAGACTCTGCAAATGAAGGTTAGGTGTAGTAAAAAATACTTAGCAAATACTAACTGCTTTTAAAAATTTTAATTGGTTTAGGGTGGGATATTACACCAGTATTCATTTCCACGAGAGGAAGTCCTGGTAGTTGGATGTTGTTTGAAAAACAAGATTTTTTGAAAATTGGTAAGTTGATGAAAGAAATGTAATTGCACGGTTACTGGTCTCCTGAAAAGGAGTCAAGGTTTTATTGGTGTGCTAAGAGGTTTAAGATAATTACGTCATTGTAATTTGTGGCGGAACAGTTCATTGCTGATTGGATAGTGATTTGAGTAAGTGAATGATCCTATGATTTTTGATAAGATGTTTATCCCAAACATTACTGCTATTATTATTCATTATGCTGAGATTGCTAATCAAGTGTTTCTGGACCTTGATTTGTAATTATTTTTAGATGTATCAACAATAAAGTTTGGCAAAGGGGTGCGATATTAGTAGTGCAGTTGATTGGCATGGCATCGTTGCAAAAGGTAAGTTTACCGTTAGGTTATAACTTGAACAAATCGGAGCGTTCTAATCATCTGTTCTCTCAATAAATTTGAACCCAATTGTGTTCTTATTTTTAGGCTGGTTATCAAGTTGGTGGAGTCAGCAGAAGGCCAACAGTTGAGAGCAGCAAAGAAGTGCCACGGTGACCCTCGAAGAGTGCTACCAAACAACATTTTACTGCTGCTTGTGGTAGTTGGAATTTTATTATAAAGTGATATATGTCGGAATGGCATTTACAATCCTTATAATTGTACTTGCAGTATGGTGTTACGATATCTAGTGCACGAATTTTTTCATTCTTCTAAACCTCGAAAACGAATCGCTGGAGCAATGCATAATGTGTAGAAGTCCTTTACCTGACCAGACTTAATCGTCATGTTACTGAGGACGAGGTTATAAAGTTACTTCTCGGAGTGAATAATGGTAATATAATTCAGCATTCAGAACTAACACAACTTTAGTGATTTCCTTTGTGTAATGGTTTAATTACCCTTTTTAGATGGCGAAATGAACACTACAGAGGAGTTTAAAGTCCATTTGATTCCAGCAAACCCGATAAACACTACAAAAAACGCTTTGGTGTTCGGCATCAACCTGTCTCTACGAGTAATTGAGGAGAGGTTTTGGCGGAGGACCTTTTTTAAATCGATACACCGTAAGCAACCAATTCTGATACTTGGTGCTATGACGGTCCTTAGTAAATAAATGCAGATTTCAAAACTTTTCTTTTTGCAGAACTTTGGGGTAGACTGGGATGAGTATGGAAACTCTTCATTCTCGGTTCCAGACTCAAGGAAGGCTTCTAGATGCATACCGGTTGTTACATCAAGTGAATATGATGACAGATGATAGACTTTGCCTAGCGGAGGTTGCACTTGCTTGGTCCTCCACCGCCACCACCATCCAACAGCACCTGAAAAATGGCTATGTAGGAATGAATACCCCTTTCCTTGTTGGGGTTAACTTTGTTGTTATACTTAAAACCGATTGCATGCCTATTTTCCATAGTTTATTGTGTGAAACCGACTTTTGAAAACCCTTTGCAGAAAAAGTATACCGGAAGCAGTTTGAGTACCATGATTTTGCAAGAGTTTTAAATGCCTCCGACGATGGCTGGATAACGAGATATACAATTGTTTTTCCACTACATAAGTCACTAAACCTTGCACCGGTTACTTAATTCTCATGCAAAATGTGGGCATACGATGTGTCACCGGATGTCCTTCCTGGAATTTAGGATAATGACCAGGAAGCCAGATACTTGGAGGACCTCCTCCATCATTACATTGAGGAGGATGAAGATATTCTGAGACATAGTGATGAAGTGTTCAAGCAGGGACGACAACGACGACAACGTGAAGTTGAACAGGTGATTGGAATTGATGGTGAGGGGAAAGAGGGAGATCCAGTATAGAGAGTACTAAATACGCATACAGAAATAGCAGAGTCACAAGGCTACTGCCTATTCTTGAACGTACGACGACCGCCACGCCATGTAACAGCAAGCAGTGAGCCACGCGATATTTGGTACTCAATGCTGGATAGTCCTATTCCGTTTCGTTTGGAAACTTGTTGCTTCACGAGAAGAAGGTTGTGCCACTCAATTCCCTCCGAGCACCGGACAGGTCCAAGAAGTAGGGAAGGGTTCCAGAACTGCTGGTAGATTGAATAAGTCTCAGGTACTTGAAGAAATCGATATTTTACGTAGTTGAAGTACAATGTTGAAATATTCTGCAAAATATTAATTTTTTGAAATCTTTCAACAAACTTTGGTGGTAAAAAAGTTTTTGGAGTTTCGAGCGTCGATAATACATGGTCCACCTCTGACAGGTAAAAGCCTAACGGCTGCCATAGGCATTTGTTTGTGCATTGTACCGAGGTCGGTTATATTATCGTCACCGCGCCATCAAACTACGCGGCAGGTGTACCTTTCAGCAAGATTTTGGAACTGAGTGAGAAGATGGTCCTGGACATGAACATTGTGAGGGTGGTTGCTAATAGCAAGCAAAGGAAATACACGAGAGAGAACCCAAACAGTATGTTGTCATACGTAGCCAATTATTTACTAAACCATTTGTATTGATTTTCAGTGCCACAAGTTTTTTAATCTTCAATGTCTTTGTGTCTGTTTAGGGAGCCAGTTTTTTCAACACCAGGTCCAAACGGGTCCTGAGCACATTAAAAGCCTGGCTGAAACACCAGCAGCCGCTGAGGATGATATTCATACCAACAGTAAGTTTCAGTTTAAAACTAAAAGAAGTGGGGTATTGCAAGTGTATAAGCATGTTATCATAATCACTTTTTTTGCAATTTTTGCAGATGGGGTAGTGCAGCAAGTTCAAGAAAATGTTATTGGTGAGAGTGGTCCAGCAATTCGGAATCCAACTGGACCAGATATGATGGTATTGTGATAATACTAGCTTTTGCCCACACGTCAACTTTGTGTCTACGTAAGATTAAGATGCTTCGTACAGAAATGAGCGCCTTATCTCACTATTAGCATATTCGGTTTAATTTAAAAGTTGGATACCAACCATTTACAAATGTCTGTGGAGGTCTAATGTTGATAGGATCAGTTATCCTGATTATTTGTATTATTGCTATAACCCTGTTCTCAGGCATACTTCCGATCGAGGTGTGCATTGTTGCCGTATGTATTGCAGGAATCGGTTGTGCTGTAATTTATGAATGTGTACCTATGACTGCTGAGTGTCATGAGTTCAGTAAAGAGCTAATATGTCATCATTGGTGTGGCTAAGGTAGACTAGAGCTCAGAAATAGGACATGTTCAGAGTTCTAAATTTAGTGAAAGTTGATAAGAGCCCCAGAGAAAATATCCCTTTATTACAGTTTCGCAAATTTGAAAACTTGCCCTAATCAAATCTGTATGGAAAAATTCTTGACTACACCATAAACATTTCACTACTGCTTCGATAATGCTGGAGGATGGTTTGATGTGCAAATATCTATGGAAAACTTAAACCCACAATCTCTAATTTCAATCTCACTTTAATTATTTATTTTTCAATTATTCACTGATATAACGATGTTGACATCGAAAGCACAAATGTTAGACAAGATGTCAATAAAATGATGAAAATGACATCTTGTTTTGAGCATTTTCTAATATAATGTCATTCTTAACTCTACATATACTTTATACTTCCAACCAGCCCAATCTTGAGGCATAACATTCATTTTCACTTATAGGTATTTTGAAATTCTAAAAGTTCATAAAACGACTCCAGCCGGTCTCCCGATTTATGACATTGATTAAAAATGTCGATTGTAAATAGTAATTACAAAAAAGAAATTAACGTTCTGTTGAAATTGTCAGTCTGTTGTTCAGACTCATGGAGCCATCGTTTTATGACACAACACACAAACAAAATTGTAAACTTCACATGGCTTACTTTCTATAATCGGTGCGGGAACGTATTTCTTTCTCTTATGATCATGATAATCTGATGGACGGAAAACCACGAAAACCCTTGTTCTACTCAAACAAAAACTTAAGCGTACTAAATTCCCTACGAATTCCATCATTTTTCTTTACTCTAAATGCGAACCAAAGACCATTACTAAAGCCCATGGTATTCATTTTTGAACGAAAGAAGAAATCGCTTGGACAGATTCTTTCTGTTAATTTTCTGAAGAAACATAATGTTTAGATGTAATTGATGAATTTTTTTTCAGTAATTCTTAAAATTCAAATAATTTAATAATTGCAGTCTAGTTGCAGCCTGCGAACTCGCCTGCGTCTCAGGCGACCTCGCCTGCCCACCACACAGGCGAGTTCGCCTGCCTCTCACCACTCTGGCCGGCGAGTTCGCCTGACATGAAGGCGAGGTTGCCTGCCTAACCTCGTATTTATTACGTTCTTGCTAATTTTTGAGGAAAAACTCAAAGTAACAAAAATTGTGATCTGGTAACAGACTTTTTATTTTTGAATATCAAATTTGATGGAATTTAGAAAGGTTCTACCATGCCAGATCAAAACTTTACCGTTGCATTTTTTATACATGCAATTGAAGTTTAAATTTAATGGCACTCGAGTTCGCCTGCCTATCTTAGTAAAGCCCATGGATCGGCACGAAGCATGTCTTTCTGTGTGTCCGTCTGTCCAAACGATATTATGCAACGCGAGTGATAAAAATAAGTTTGTAGATGTTTCTTGAGATTCTTTTTAACAATCTTTAATCAAGATTAACCTCTAAACGCCCCCTAGTGGCAAATTTGATTTTAAGTGATAAAAGCGTGCTAGAGAGATGAAAATAAGTTTGACAAAGGCTTTTTGAGATTCTAATTAAGAATCTTTAATCAAGTTTAACCTCTAAACGCCCCGTGGTGGCAAATTTAAGCGTAAGTAAGCGTATCCGAAAGTTAATAATAAAGTGGCATTATTCTTAGTAAGAAAATATTCCTGAAGATATATAATGCTTGCGAACTAAAATGAGCCCTGTTTTTTGAATTTTTGATTTTATAGGTTGTGTAATGAATGTAAGTACACTTTTTTTACTTTAAGTGATTAGTTAATTCTTAGTTTGTTAGTGGTAGTTTGAAAGCTAAGTAGGATGGGACTTTCAATAGGCTTCGGCTTTCACCTGTCAATTTCATGTACACTGTGCTTGTTTCTGAGTAAATTTCACTTTCCCGTACTAAAGTGCACATCGAATTGTGATGAGATGAGTTATGACTATGACGCAGTTGTCGAATGCGATGCCCCAGAATCAATGAGAAACTTTTGGCCTAAAAAACAATCAATTTCGATTGATCAATCAAGTTGCCGTGGTTTGAATTCCAACTACATGGATATGTACACTTTTGCATCAAAACGAAAACTTGATAACTGAAAGGCTGATGATAACTTGTTAACTTTCACTTCAGCAACAAACCGAATACTTGAAAGTTTGGCAGCTAAAATGATATTTGAATAAGTTTGTCGATTATAACCTCCATAGTATAATGAAGATATTGAATGATAATTGTTTTAAAAATTCACATTTACGTCGTCTATATTTTAAGGAATTTTGAAATCGGAAATCGTTTTTTAGAAAAAGGAAATCATATTTTCCTTATTTCGCATTTTGAAAAAGCGACTTTTCCCAATTTCGGGAAAAGTGGACAAAGCTTGCTTACTCACAAATCAAAATATTAAGAAATGCAATTAATTCAAACTTCCAGAAACTTAGAGCTTTTGAAAAATACGATTAATACAAAATATGCGGAGTTGCATAGCAGGTGGAAGGCAAGGCAGCGTTCTTTGTTTCCACCATCACATTTCGGAATTTTATCAATGCGGTTGCTAATCAAATGATAGCATAGTTCAAGACGCTATTCCACTACGTTGGAAATATGAATCGTAATGATGCTTTCTCTAATATATAGTGGTGATTATTGGAAATACCATGATGAAACAGTCAAAGCACATTTCCTCGGGAATTGATTTGGTATCTATTATGAATACAACAAGCAAGCCTTGCAAATCACTAAGATGACAGGTAAAAAGGGCCTTGGCATTATACGTTTGGATTCCAATGGTAGGAAACGTATCGGAAAAATGTAAGTTTCCGTAGATGAAAAAGTGATTTTTAAATAAATTTGATCGATATCATTCGGACCAGTTATTACCATGACATAACAAAAAGTAAAGTATTAAGAATAAGTAATAGTAACGATAACTCTTGAACGGAAGAGAATTTTCAAATTCTAATTTTTGCAACGTGTTACTAAGTTCGAAGACGGGCACTAACGGTAACTGTTGGAAACCGTTAGACAGATTAAGTTTGGGAAGTGGCCCTTCCCGTTTTCGGTAGAGATTTGGATTTGTACGTTTTGCGCACTTGTCGCAATCACTTTGACTGTAAGGCAACGCGGAGAATGGGTAATTGTCGATTGTATTGGCATTTTATCAGTTTTTCTTGAAAACTCGACTCAGCGTTACATGCACAGAAACAGATTTTGTGTTCTACTTCAGTTTCTGGTAATGTAAATTTGTGGGTTCTATGGAAACGGAAAAATGAGTGTACTTATTGTTCCTGATCACTTTCAACCACTGGAATCTCTGGGTGAAGCATTTTCAGTGGGCTATAAAACCGCGTGATAGTGGTAAATCGCTTTCTCCGTGGGATATTACTACCAAAAATTAAAGCTTAAAGATTAGCTGCATAAACTACACGCAAGATTTGAGCCAGTAAATTGGGACAACATAACTGGCTTCAAAAAACACCAGCCAACAAATGCAAATTGTAGGACAATCTACTAACCTTATAAGCTTGTTCTATTACAAGAAACTTGATAACGAACTAAAGATGAAAGATACGGAGCGTTACACACTTCCTGAGTACCTGACAACCCGCCCAACTATCGTAGAAATGTTCAAGGTGAATCGGCTGGATGTGGGTGGAGCAAAAGAGACGAAGAGTAAATCTGTTTTCTCGGTATGTTTAGATAAGGCATTTAAATTGTAATATTAATGTTGAAAGTTAATAAAAAATAAATGTATGCTCATTCTAAATGTAATGGACTAAGCAAATTTCCGTTTTTTTCTCAATGTCCACTTTTGAAAATCTTCTCCTCTCAAATAAGCTTACTTTATTTATTGTTAGGTATTTGTCCTATATTAGCATATTTTCTTTTATTCCAAGACATTTTTTGTCTACAAATATTTCTTGTAAAACAGTCCATAAAACTCGGCATTTTGCCTAAAAGGAGATTAGTTGGCTATTATAGTTAATCTTGGTGTAAAATTCCTATTTTAAACCCAATTCGACAAAAAACTCCAAATCCAATACTCCATTCCTTAAAAATTCTAATCTCCGCCCCTTAAAAATCTCATTAAGAACAGAACGCCTAAAAACAAATTCGCAGTTTCTCCGTCAAGTCACGTACTACAAATTAAAAAGTACAGGAAACCTCTCATTGCAGTCTCACCTTTATTACATGTAATTTCAATTGACAACCAGCCGAATTTTAAGAACTTCTGAACACATGCCGGACCTCAATTAGTCCATCAACTAATAATGGGACAGACCATCTCTGAGAGCAAGAGCTCTGGTTTAGCAGAGCAAATCCTACCATATGATCTAATATTTTCTACAATTTCGCTGGAGGGAGCTTTTAAGGAGTTCTTGGTGAAAGTATGAGGAAGCAAAATTTTGGAATTAATCCAAGAAATCAATTACTCGCTCATAAAGAAATTAATGATGGTAAGTGTGATCGGGCGGGTGTGTTTGAAAGAAATACTTGGAGGAATCACTCAATACAATTTTTTACGTTGTTTAAATTTTTTCGATGCTTCAATCATCCAGAAGGATCGCTAAGAATCCCGAACTTCATAAAAGATCAAGGCGCGTCCTACTTCCTATTCATTATACTCCAGAATTTGTTGCACCAGGAATCATAAATCTGGATTATATTCGTACTGACGCGAAATTTGCTGATTGCCTTACTGAGCCTTTGATTAATGTCAAGCAGCAAGAATAAACATTTGCTCTCTGGCTTCAGCCTGTCAACAGAGAAGTTGAAATGGAAGGCGTGGTCAATGTCTTTAACCGAAACCGAAAGGAAAAGGCAAAGCTAAGCTTGCATCGATGAGCACGATGCTCACACTGTTCTGCGTGATCACCTCAACAACAACAGATGTCAAAAGTTCTGTTCCATTTTTATGGCGTGAGGGCTTTATTCGTGTTACAAAAGGATACAACCAAGCCAACTTAATGGTCCGGTTTGTTTACCGTTAAGAGATTCAGACAAATAGCACCATGCATTCCGAATTAAGTATGTTTGAAAATATGTATCGGAGCAGGTTCATGTATGAACTGGCACAAATGTGCCCACCCCAGTCTTGGATTGATTATCGTGTTTCAAAAAGTTTCATTCCTTTACTGCTCCCAATTATCCCCATACCTCAACTGCTACTGGTATGATAGTGGTAAGTGCCGGACTTGGAATTGCTGAAACCGTAAAGTCTACTCTGAATACTGGAAAATTTGACGATGTGAAATAGATTATCAGTCGTCAGAAGAAGGAAATTGAGATTCTGACATGGCAGCAAAACACCAAGCAGACCATGATTTATGATCGGGAGAACCATCATCAAAGACACAGAACAGGAGTGGAAGCAAGAGAGGGTACACCCGCCACTTCTTCACTACCTTAACTTCGTTTTGCTATGTGGTAACTCCTGTCCTGTTCGCCTTGATGAGAAGGGAGAAATTGCCATCTCAATAATAGTGAAACAATCAATTGCTTTATATCATGATAAAATTAATAATATGAATGAAATATTGCTATCATTCTTTGAGCTTGTTTGATATTATTTAAGAGTATGTAAAACATTCATATATAGCCACTACCACAAAAAGTACATCAGAAATAATGCAAATATGTAACTTGAAATGACTTAATCAGTATGGTTTACAGCCTGGGGGGGTTGATTTAGTTCAGATTTATATAGAGAAGAAACAGCGATGATTAAAAGCGCAGTATGAAGGAGAACTACGATGGCAAACCTCTTCACTTTAAACACAATAGCTTCTACCTGTGGACCAACACTTGTTTTTCGTTCCTTTTAGAAATCAATTATGATTATGATCAAGAATATTTCTCAAGCACATAACTAGCTAATAAGGGTAGACCATTAAAGCGTTGCGCATTATTATATACTTTTTTATGCAAAAGGCATTGCATACACAAAGCAGTATGCATTTTAATATTTATGTATGCGTGTGTGTATCTCCCTCTTCATTATTACCATGCTTCATTATAAATGGGAGGGGAAGCACTAAACTTTGGAATTCTGACTGAATCTACTTTCTAGTCTTTCTTGACAGTGAGACATAATTAACCGCCACTGTTTAATTGCTGTATTCTTCGAGTAATTTTTGGAATGAAAAACAGCGAGAATTAGGAAGAGTTGTGGGTATTTTTTGAATCACTTTGAAAAAATAGGTTTTAAAATTGGGATTCTACAGGCACGTTTGGGAATAGAGGTGAGGGGAATGAATTTGGATTGTTGGAGGAGGACATGTAGGCGTAATCTATGGAATGCGACAAAATGAATACATATACAAGATATCATAATATGCTTTTGCATTATTTTTTGAGAACAAAGAGAATTTGACTTTCCAGCGGATACCTTCACATTTTGGTAAAATTTACCTCTGTAGTTTGTTTGGGATGGTTTGAACCTATTTTGGGCTTTTTGGAAGAGTTAGAATTTGTGCTTTACTCGTTTGCTTCTTAAAAATTAACAACTTGTAACTGGGAATTGGGAAGTTTGAGGGAAGAATCAATCGCATTTAAAAGTAGAGTTTGTAAGCAAAGCATATTTCCGCACTTCGGCAGCATCAGAGAAATAGCTGTAAGAGTCTACTTTCTTGTAGCAATTTTGTAATTAACTTGACAGTGAGGCCTAAAAATCCCCGTTGTTTACTTGCTGTATTTGTTGAGTAATTTTTGGAAGAAAAAAGAGCGAGAATTAGTGAAATTGGAATGTTTGAAAGCTTTGGAAGCGTTTAAAGTTGGATTTTAAAGAGTTTTCTTGGAATGGGGGCTAAGGTGGGAGAATTTGGATTCTTGGGGAGGGGTAGCTTTCTACATTTGATTTCTGCGATAAATCGCTTCAGAATGTACAGTTTGTAGTGGATTACATAAGCAAGATACTGCATGTTCTCGCAGTTTAGAAGCAGGAAAGCTGTGGGACTCTACTTACTTTGGTGATTTTATTAGCAAGTGAGTGAGAACTACTTATCCACCATTTACATGCAGTACTTATTGGAATTTTGGGAGGATGGAAGGTGAAAGAATGGGCGGAAGTGGTGGTTTGTTTTTTGAATGGCGTTAAACCATGGTTTTCAAATTGGGATTTAAGCGAGTTTTTTTGAAATGGTGTGTTAAGGGGAAGCATTTTTGGATTAGGTAGCTCTAAACTTTGGAATTATAAGTGAATGGCATGAAAGAATACAGTTTGCGGTAGATTGCATACACTGCATTGATTTTTATTTTAGTCTCCACCTCTGTATCTCTCTCTCTCTCTTATATATACGTATATATAAAATGCATGCAAAGTTTTCCAGAAATATACATGCATACATGCATATTCACTTGAATACATGCATGTTGTTGGGGAATACGTGCGGTTTTTTAAATTTTGGGTACCATATCATGAAATGACTCATGACAATGTAAGTTGCATGAAAGTTGGTGCGTTCCTTACTGGCTTCTCTCTCAAAATAAAGACATAATCACAATGTCACTATGAACAAACCGTGCTTTCAGTACACATGAAGATTTGTGGCACTGCCACTAATTACGTTTTCCTTTCCTCTCCTCCAACTCTGCAACATTTCTGGAATACAGTTAATACACATAACTTCAACAAACATTCAATATTACTAGAGATTTGTTATGGAGTAATTAGTGATTAACAACAAACAAACTCTCTGTTTTTAAAGATACAAATAGTGATAAATTTATTATTGAATTTTCGAATTATAGCTCAAACCCAACCAAAAGATTTCTCCACGCTACTCGGAAAGGTTTTCAGAAGAATTGTCAAAAAACAAAATTTCCTGTTTATAATTTCTCCAAAATACTGGTAAACCTCGTTTTTCACGTCAAGTACAAAACGAGGTCTGTTATAAATAATAATTTATAATAGACAACTCCACAAACATAAAAACATGGCTGTAATTATTTACCTTATTATGTGTCTACTAATACATATTATTAGTTAAATGGCTATATCTTATTTCTTATGCACATAGCCCTTAATTTTAAATTTTTTTCGTGCCTGTAGCCCTTGATCTGAAATTTTTTCGCAAATTTAGCCAAGTTGTTTTGCAGCCGTCGACTTGCCAGAGAAGAATGTAAGAATCGATGACTAGGGTGTGTTTCAATGGCGAGTGTAAGCTGAAGGAAGCTCAAGTCTGGAATTTTAACTTTGTTATTGTTGTTTGTTATTGGGTTAGTTTTAGTTCTCAAGCTGAACCAACACAAGTTCCTCTTCATGACACGGATAAAGCAGGTGGAGGGGACTGTCACTGTAGTTAGT
>JAQIXX010006061.1:0-12834 GCA_034700605.1 Willowsia nigromaculata
AAAATACTATTTATTTTCTCAAGCTTTCAATCGCTAACTGCGACCATCATCAGGAGATTTGAACTGGTTAACAAGTATAAAACATCGATATGAAAAATTAAAGCTTTAACAATTTGGGAATGTAAATATTCTAAAAAAAATATTTAGTATGGAATATACATACATAGGTGGTTTTTAGTTAAGAAATTTGACTTTCCAAAGACTGCTCAAATAGCTAATGTAACGGTAAAAATTACGGTAGGTGAATATAATGGATTATTTTGGTTTTGATAGTGGTTTCATGAGAGAGGGTAAAGAGGCATCCCAAATACTAGAAATTTGCTGTCCACGAGAAACATTTATCGTGTCATTGGTGATGATATACAAATGTTCTTTGAATTTTCGGTGAAAATGTCTCGGCTCTCTCTCAATTTGACTTGCTGAGTCAAAGTCGACAAAGTGATTGGGATTCTCATCTAAATGTTTGACCAATGCCGATTTTTCATTCCTTGTAAAAACATCTCGTTTGTGTTGATCCAATCTCATTTTCAGGGGTTTTGATGTTTCACCAATGTACCATTTGATGAACTTTTTAGTTGGCATATCCTTGATGGGTATTTTGTAGACACAGCCGATTTGAGATTTTTCGATTGGGTCTTTCAATTTGTTGAAAAAGGAGCCAATTTTGCGACCTGGTTTTTATCCAAATTTGCAGTCTAGTTTTGATCGTAATTCTTCTGTTCACCGTTGAGTTAAAGGTCCTGTTGTGGCTCAAATATGCCACTGTATTTTGAAGATTTCCCTGATTCTTATTTTTATGTCGACTGGAGTGAGTTCGAAAAACTATCCCTATTCTCGAACAAACTAGCCTCAGTGGCGTCGACAATTTTGATGCCCAAATATGGCAGAAGCCCAAATATGGCTATTTTATGACAATCAAATAATCAACAATGATTATCACACGGAAGGGTTATCAATAATTAAGTTTCTTTTTATTGATAACCACACACACATCAATCACACAAGAAAAATGACAATTAACAATTAAGACAGAAATTAGCTTCTAATTAGCGGAGCTCTCAACTTTCTTCTCGTCTTGTAACTTGCCAACTCTCAACACAACTGAACTGCATTCTCACAGGCACATTCCTCTTCTTCTCGCAGCAAAAGAACAGACCGCATGCCTACATTTCAAACTTTACAGACAAAAACATGAACTCAATGATCAATACAAACTACACATATTTTTAGAACGGTGGAGCTGGCTTGAATTATGACAATAAGGACATTATTTTTTTTACAAAAAAAATTTTTTTTGATTACAAATCAACTGCATAGATTCTAATGCCACCAAAACCAGTGAAGAGTGTTAGAACAAGCAGAAGAGTAGCAAAACTGAAACCTGAATATTCAATGATAAGAGAAACTAAAAAAGTGAGAAAGAAAAAGTCTCAAATTCGTGCAGAAACAATTGAGACTAGTGAAACAGATGATGATGTTGAGGCTTGCATAAGCACTTCAACACCTGTGTCAGGAAACCGTCCACGTACTGTGCCAGACTTTGACTGTTCTCAGGTGTTAAATGTGACTGTACCAGGTAGAAGTGGACAAGGAGATACCGTGAAAGTGTATGATGTTAAGAATAGAACGGCACATTTAATTTTGGCCGATGACCCAGGAACAAGTGCATCCATACTACGGAACTCTTTTATACCGAATAAAGAGTCGAGAGAATCTACAGTAAGTGGAGGAGTAGCACAAGATCCGCTAAATGTGGAAATTCCGAATACTCTTCATAAGGTCAGACAAAATATAAATACAAACTCAGTTCATCATCTGGCACCAGAGTACTCCGTTGCTCATTATATCGCTTCACAATCACTCCAACCTAACACGGTATCACTGGAAAGAGAAATATCCAATCTGTATGGTCCGACTTCATTTTCCCAGTTAAATGCTAATGCCCTATCAAGAGCGATTGTAACGGACAAACATAACACTGCCCCTAACTGCAGTAGTGAATGAAGCACATATTTCGGCAGATACAAGGTCTAATTGCTCCAGACGACAAGTAGAAAGGCTAAACAGCTCGTTACCAGCTGGATGCTCAGCTGCATCATTTAGAAAACTTAGAGCATCTGAGAGCCAAGATCCATTTGCCTCTGAGAGGATCCAAAATAGAAAATCCTCTCCTGCATTACTCACTGTGACAGAAATCCCTAGACCTAACGATCCATTAGAAATTCCATCTACAGAGAATTCAGGGTCAGAATCAAATAAAGAGGATCTGCCAGAAGAGCATAAAAATCAAGTCAACAGTGAAATAATCAAGTCAACCAACTGAAATACCGAGCCACTCAGCTAAGTTAAGTCCGGATATTGTTCTCCTCCCTTCTGCCGAACGAGATCCCGGCATTCTGGGTTTGCTGTGGAAATCTACTAAAGATTTTTTCGGGAAACAAGTCAGGAAGAACTCCAACTCTGTCACTAGCTCAGAGACTAGCCCCATTAAGAAACAGCACACTCAAGCAGAAATAAATAAGGAAGAACAGAACAAAGGAGCTAGTCTCAGCAAATCGGCGGATAGATCCAAACTCCCAGTTCCCCGAGTTCCATAGGGTATCGTGTCCAACGGACCTAGAAGATCACTGTTTGAAGAAATCCCCGTCACGTTAGTTGTTCCAACTGACAGGACTCCTGAAGATACCATCGCGGATCATAATACAAAAAACGTCCAAGAAGGACAGAATATATCAAATACACAAGTCAGACAGGATATATTAAACACCCTCAAAGAAGCTCAGATCTGGACGGAAAATATAGGTTCAAAAAAGGCATCTTCAGCACCAGGGTGTTCCAAAAACCCAGCTGAGAAATCAAACAGATGTTCAGCAATCTTCGAAGACTCTGAAAATTTTGATAGCGACTTATCGGTTTACTTGGCGTTAGAACAAGGTATTAAGGCAGCACAAGTACGTTGTAGAAACCTGTTGACTAACACGAGATTGGAGAATTCGACAAGACCGGATATTCCGCTTACCATTGCATCAAACGTGGAATCCGCAACTGACATTCTAACACGATTTGGTGTACTCACACAGAACCAACCAATTACCAGTAATACACCTGTAACTCTGTTTGAGGACAGCGAAATAAATCAAAACAAGGAAATCAATACACTTCTAGATAATCGGGACCAAGTTCTGAACCCTGAAACAAGAACCGAGCTAAACATCGACAACGGTATTCTATTACCACCGCCACCAATCTCACTACTCTACGACAGCCCAGAGGCAGAAGCCTTTGAAAGAATACTAAAACTAAATAGACATCACACAAGATCAATTTACCCACATCCAAGGACAGGAGTCAGTTCGGAACTGCAACGTACTTATACTATAGACTTGAGTTCAATCAGCGATCAAGAAGAGACCCCATTATTGAACCAACCGAATACAACAACAAGCATCCACACGACTGAAAAGGAAACGAAGAAAACAACTCAAAAGTCCGAATCATTTCTGAAGCTATCCAGAACCTGTGAAACTTCTGATTCTTCTGATTCAGAGTCTGCCACAATGGCAACGGAACAATTTCCAAAATACACTCAGAAACTGAGTACTAATGCACTCAAATTATACTTGCGAAACTACAAAATTTGGGGAAGGCTGAAGAAATACTCGAATGAGCAAATGAAGTTGTACCTTCCAGTAATGATTACGGATCTTGAGGCAAATCGTTGGTTTAGCATGAACACAGATTATATCTGTGACCAGGATACCAAGTTCGAAGACGTGGTTGACAGAATATTCGAGGAATGTCCAATGCACGATCAGTCCCATCGATCAATATTGGATTTCCTAAAGGAGAAACCAAAGACAGATGAGTTGGCATCATCGTATCTCCTACGGATTAAATTTCTCGCCGGTGATTCATGGGACAGCATGACGGAAGAAACTTTATGTGACGAGCTGACTAACAATCTGCCACCTCACGTGAGAGATTTTATTGACTTACGAGGACGACCGGTGACATACGACGAATTAAAAGCTCTTGTTAAAGAATTTGAGAAAAAACGAGATTCCAAACCAAGATCAACACTAACCAGTAGCCAGGCTTCATTTCAATCCGCCTCTGGTTTAGAAACAAAGGACAGAGATGATGACGACATTCGGGCCGCTATGAGCCTGATGTATAAAGAATTAGCAGAGCTAAGGGTAGCGCACGGTACAGAGCAAGATCAATCAGGAAATATACGGGCGGTCCAAGAACGAGGCAGACAACGTTTAAGAGAATCTAGCCGCGACAATAGAAGAGATGATTCTAGCGACCGACGAAACAGGTCTCCTGATAGACGCGAGAATCGTGGTAGATCAAGAGGAGGAAACCGAAGGACACGTGAGTCACGACGGTGTGACTATTGTGATCGTAGAGGCCACTTATGGAGAAATTGTTGGCTTCGACAAGATAGAGAAGAAGAAGAATCAAGCTAGTCTCGAAGACGTAACAACGAAAGTTCAAGACGTCTTCGTGATTACAGTCGTGGCTATCGAGATTCCAGCCGCAGCTATCGCGACTCCAGTAGAGGAAGATACGACAGAGGCAGAGAAGGATACGACAGAGGCAGAGAAGGATACGATAGAGGCAGAGAAGGATACGACAGAGACAGAGAAGATCATCAGGGAGCCTCTAGAAACCGCGGTGGAAGACGAGATCAATCGGATCGTAGTCCCCCGCCAAATTGGGGGCGAAGACCGACTATGCAATGGGGTGAAGAACCCAGATACCAGAGGGATCGAGAGCAAAGACGCGAAAACAATTATCAATTTGAAAGAGACCAAGGATATCAAGATGATAGATATAATGATGAAGGATTCTTTGACCAGGAAAACTAACTGAGGGGCGGCAGCCTGCCGTCCCGAAGTATACTCGAACTATATATAACTCATCTTTTGTAAATATTTCGCAAACAACAGTCAACGAAATCGGAACTCTACCATTAACAACACGACCGAACTTGCCAGAACAGAACGAAGCAAAAAGTTTAGTAATAAATCTTGGCACCGACGCATTTGATGATCAAGCACCAACCACATTGATAACAGTCAATGGTGTAGGCTCAGAGGCTCTTGTCGATACTGGTGCCTTCATTAGTCTTATTAGTAAAGAACTTGCTGCAAATGCACCGAGAATCCCAAAATGTAAGATTACATTACGATCGCTGTCCTACAATACTATCAAGAATGAAGGGGTCGCCATAATAACATTTAAAATCGGAAAAGCAAGCATTACGTACCCGTTTGTGCTAGTAGAGAGATATGCTGGTGTTCTTCTCGGATGGGATTTTATTGAAACATGTAAGGTTCAGATTGATGCACTAAACCAGAAACTGATATCGCCAATTTTTGGTGAAGCACCGATCGTATCCGAGAAGCAAGACGTTCTCAAGAGATTTAACCTTTTGAAACATGTATCCTTCCAGCAGCACCAAGATCAGCTAAATCCAGTGGTCACTCAAGATACTTTGACGATCAGGAACATAAAACCACAAGAAAAAGGAGTTTTACGAGTAGCTGAAACAACAGACCTTCCACCAAGGACAGAAGTGTTCGTAAAGCTTGAATATTGGAACCAGAAATTTGAAGACTTTGCAGTAGTATCACCCAATCAGAATCTTTTTCGAAAAAACGGATTACGTCTCCCAAATATGCTTATATCGGAAGGAACACGTTTCGTGTCGGTAATAAATCCAACTAACCACAGACGGATTCTCTGCAAATCGACTATGTTAGGTACAGTATCTAGATTTGTTGGAGCAGACGATTTAATTCCTCTTCCCGGAGCACCAATTATAAATTCACAATCTAAGGTCATGAAGATCAAATCAATTGTCAAACCAAGAGACACATCAGCAATACGTGATCTGCATGAAAAGACTTTCAAATATTCAAATACAATAAGTCACCAGACTAAAGAGCAATTGTCGGATCTCTTGGTAAAGTACCATGATATATTTTCGTGGTCAGATTCAGATAATGGGAACGTGACAGCGGTAAAGCTTAGAATAGAGACAGGAGATCAGGCACCAGTACAGGTTCGGGGTCGCCCACTCAGTGAAAAGGAATACCAAATGATTGACGAGCACGTAGATCAACTGTTGAAAAATGGTATTATTTCCAGAAGTCAGTCTCCATGGTGTACTTGGGGATTCCTCGTACCGCAAGAAGATGAAAAGGGAAACACCAAGTTTAGGTGTGTCTTTGACTTTCGAGGTCTCAATAAAATTACGAAACCACTCAGGTCCCCACTTCCACGTATTTCGGAAATCCTACATAATTTAAAGGATGCAAAATTTATATCTACGGCTGATCTTCGCGGAGCCTTTCATCAGCTTCCACTACATGAAGACTCAAAGGAGAAGACAGCATTTACAACTCGTCAGGGCCATTTTCACTTCAATTTTCTTCCCTTTGGACTACAAAACGCAGCCGTTGCCTTCCAGCAACTTATGAAAACAATGATAAGCGGTCTCGTGGGTAACGCTATTTGGTGTTATGTTGACGACTTGATAATCGCCACGAAAACAGAGGAAGAGCATTTAAAACAACTGGAACAATTGTTTGAGCGCCTCAGAGAATTCGGACTCAGACTTAAACCTTCAAAATGCAACTGGATGTTCCCGGAACTGAAGGTACTTGGCTTCGCAACTTCAGCAGATGGAATACGGTTAACTCAGAGTCAAATAGACGGAGTTCTGAAGCTACCAGTTCCAACTACAAAAAAGGCAGTTCAAAAGGTCATGGGACTTTTCAATTACTATAGAAAATGGATCAAAGGATTCAGCATGATAACAGCACCCATCACAAAGCTTCTGTCGCTCGGTCATACGCAGAAGTTGGTTTGGGGAATTGAACAGCAGAAAGCGTTTGACAAACTTAAGGAATTAATATCAAATCCGCCGATCCTTGCACATTATCGCCCTGGGACAACTGGGGCTATAATTTCCAGTGATGCATCTCTCGCAGGACTCGGAGCAACTCTGAGTCAGGTCCAGGACGATGGAACGACAAGGCCATGTGCTTTCATATCCAGAAGCCTGACAAAGTCAGAAAAGAAACTCTCTGCGACAGAACTAGAAGCTTTAGGAATAACGTATGCACTGAAACAATTTAGACACCTAGTCTATATGGAGCCCATTGACCTAATCACCGATCACCAAGCTCTTTGTTATCTCATCAAGAGTGAAAAGGAAAACATTGACCTACCGCCGAGACTGTTTCGTATGCTCCTCTACATACGACAATATGACATAAGGAGCATTAAGCATATACAAGGAAAGATTCATACTGTCTGTGATGTTATGTCAAGATATCCATGTGATCCTCCGCCCGATGAAGATGAGCCAATCATTTTAGATATAAACGCTCTGGTAAACGACAAAAACTCTAAAAACGGGCAGAATGACTCGCCGGATATCCATGATAACATCAAACTATATCAACCGGAATTAATCCGAGAACATCAAAGTAACGATAGTGAATGCCTCCAGATCAAGGCAGACATTCTTACCGGAAACCTCTCTGGGGTTTTAAAGCATTGCTTCCTGAATGATGGCATTATCCTTTACAGGAGACCCGATTGGGTTACAACAACTATCTACCTTCCGAAGTCGCTGAGAAAAGAAATATTGGAAGACGCTCATGATAGCTTACTCTCTATGCATCCAGGAATCAAGAAAACATACGAAAAAATAGCGTCACATTACTTCTTCAAGAACATGCGGAAAGTAATAGCTCACTACGTACTTAGCTGTGACCTTTGCCAAAGAACGAAATCGCTTCGACAGAAACCTCAGGGGCTGATGCAGATGACCACTGTTCCTTGCAGACCTTTTCAGAATATTCAGATGGACATTGCAGGCCCATTTCCTCGGAGTCTAAAAAACAATAAATATCTAACCACAGTGTCATGCGTGGCAACCAGGTTTGTAGTCATGTCTCCTTTCAAAGAAGCTACATCAGAGCAGATAGCAAAATTCCTCGTACAAGATATCATTCTTAAATATGGCCCAGTTGTAAACATACAAACCGACATGGCCGCTAACCTTCTTTCAGAGAGGATGAAGGAGGTTATGACACACTTGGGCATAAACCATTCCACCAGCAGTGGTTATCATTGGAAGAGTCAAGCAGTAACTGAGCGAAGTCATGCAGAGATCAATGCTAAAATTAGGACTTTTGCGAACGAGCATATCAAAAATTGGGATACATACATTCCCTACATAGCGCACGCCATCAACACATCGGTTTCAGAGACTACAGGATTCAGCAGCTTCTATCTACTGCATGGGTATGAAGCGTTACTGCCTACCCATATTAAGTACGGAGTAATCCGAACCGCAACAATGAATGAAATACATGAACGGTTAAAGATTGCTAGAGAGCTGGCGCAGTCTGAAATTTTGGATAAGCAGTTAAAGCAAGCAGAGAGAGATGATCCAAAACGAAGACATGTAACCTACACTATCGGACAAAAGGTGCTTGTACAGCGCTTTTTCCAGCAAGGAATTCCTAAGAAACTACAACATGTATATAATGGACCAATGATAGTACGTTCAGAAAACTGCGACGTAAATTATTTAGTTCAGTGGAAAAGAAAGAACAAAGTTCAATATCTATGGACCCATGTGGAGAAAATGCGCCCATACATACAAAGAGACCCTAGCATTTTTTCAGATGACTCATCACAAAACGACCCACCACCAGAACTTGACTTTTATGGTCATGACATTGGTCAGAGTTCCAGACATTCCCTAGATATTAACAAAGCAACTCAAAGTTTACAGGAAGACAGCGAGCGTATATCTTCGGATGACCGTGATCTTGACCAACAATTTATTGAGGAAGAGGAACAGCTCAGTGAAGGAGAAATTCGTCAACAAGTTTCTTCTCAAAACCCAAATAACATGCCAAATGAAATTCATGACTCAGACACCTACATCAGCAACTCTTCCTATTCATCATCATTGAATGAACAAAATAATGCACATATTCATAACATCAATTTAAATACCAGACATAATGTTACAAGAAACCCAAACATTCAGCATGACGGAATTCTGGCTACTGACATTGAAACTTCATACACAAGAAATAATTTCCCGGCAACGAATGACAACCAAGCAAGACCTGAAAATCGCAGAGTTCACTTTAACACTGCACCTCCAGAGATAAAATATTTCCAGAGGGACGATAACCAACAAAGTTCCCCTCAACATAATTACAATTTGAGACAACGAAAAGTGACTAAGTACACAAGATGAATACCGCGCAAATACTTATTTTTGCGTACTTGGCCATAATATCAACTTTGGGGGAACACGAAGTAAAATTATCAACCGGAATTTCTATCATTGAACATCCAAAAATATTCTACGAAGGCACCGCAAACTTTATCTTCAAAATGGAAATTCCATCAATGGCCAACTTTCTTACAAATTACACGTGCACGGACGAAGACGAAATTTGCAGTATCTTCTTTCACGTTAAAAATCTGGAAAATGACAGCCTAAGGATCCTTAGCAACAGCTTACCAAAACCCGCAGAATTTGAATCTGAGTTCAAACGAAGAAACGAGAGAGAAGGCATATTATGGTTCTCTACTCCCTTGCAATATTGTTGTGGAGTAGCTCAAACTTCTCAGATAGAAGATTTACAAAAGAGTCAATCGGAATTACTGAAATATGCAGATTCCCTGAGAGCACAATTAACAGAAGAGCATTCATATTCAGTTAAGCAGACAGAAATTATGAATAATTATTCCACAGAAATGAAGAGGTATTTGAAAGACATTAGGGCTGAAAGTGATTACAAGTTGCACGCAGTAATGCAGTCTGCTGGAGTCTTGGAAGAAAGAATACTTTTACTAGAACAAATCGCATCAATTTTGGCCAAAACGGATCACCGAATGACTATTCTTATGAATTTGGGAAAAGCAGTAGAAAACTGCAAATCAAACAATATCCCATTCAACATTATAGGTGAAAATATTTTTTTGGAAGATTTGGGGAAACTGGAGAATCAACTCGATAATAACGGATACAAACTGACTATTACAAAGAAGAACATGATAGCTTATCACCACTTAAAAACCACAGCATGTTTCTTTTCTGGGAATCAACTCATGATCAAAATCAAGATACCAATGACCCGGAGAAACACAAATTATGAGTTATTTGAAGTGCGAACACTGCCATTTTACTACGAACATAAAGTGTGCAGTATCCAACTTTCTGAAAATTACCTAATCGAGAAAAATAAAAAGACTTTATATCCTGTAGGAATCAGCAACGAAAACTCTTGCACTTCCGCCAATGCACAACTTTGCTACACAAATGGATTTCCTGATTCGTATTCTCACAATCATGTATGCCTGGAAGCGGCATTATCCTCTAGAAATTCATTGGGAAACTTGAAAAAGCATGCACATTTACATGCTCTCATCTTTCGGAAAAACAACATACGATTATGAACATTGACAGAAATGAGTACGGAATATTATCCCCGAGCACGACCATACGTGTAGACTGCGCTGGAAAACAATCGAAATTTTTTAGTACTCATAATTATGCCGGATTATCAATCATCAAATTAGAATGTGGATGTACTGGACACATTGATGACCAAACTTTTGAAGCACAGTTTCCATGCTATGAAGAAGACAAGATTAGAACTACAATCACTCATCTTTTGGCAGCGCAATGGTCCACTGTGCCGGAGGAAACTATTATTACCAGGTATTCAAACTACCATAATATTTCCAGTATAATTGATAAAAAATGGAATACATCAATACCAACCTTGGACCTAACATCACCAAAACAAATCCCTTATGAGCTGCCTAAACACATTGAACAGGCGTCATATATTTCATGGAGCTCCATTATCATAATAGTTGTCATCATCATCGTGATCATAATAATGGTGGTTAAAGGAAAACATTTTGTTTCAACAATCATGGAATTATTAAACCCTATCAACTTGGCATCCGTTGTACTATCTTATCTAACGAACAGGATCCCAGTTACCAATGCTTTCCCAACAGAAACGGATCAACAGGTTCATCCGAATAGTAATTTTCTTAACCTTGGATTTGGACTCATCATTATCATTATACTGTGTGGAATGCTGTTAACCTTAGCATATATAACATTCATGATGAAGAAGTCGAGAATATTCCATCTTTTCCCTGTGGAATTTAAGGACTGCACAAAAGGAAGAATAAAAATCGTCGCAATAAATGAGCAAAATCCATCATCCAAAGCAAAATGCTTAAAACACAATTTTAGACTCAAGAAAGCCATCAACAACCATTCAATGGATGAAATTCTTTTAAATGAAGATCAGAGAAAAATGCTGACGGCCCTTCAAAACTACACAAAACAGCTTGAAAATAGCAACCCAGCAAATTCCAATTAACCTTCCATAAATTCAAAGAAAACCAAATATTAGTCTATAAAAGTCTCTATACATATGTCATACTTCTATTTTTAATATTTTAAAACTCACTATGTAAATAGATTTAAAATTCACAGTCAAGGTTCTTAAATTTAAGTATCAAGCCAAGCCACAAAATAATGTTATATTATTCGGCAATTATAAAATAGGCTATGCATCATATTAAGGCCATTCCAAATCGTAGTAACAAATCCAATCCATAGATAGAATCCATAAATCACTCAAGAATCAATCCATCGCTCTGAGTGGAACAAGCGTATCAATAATTTTTCTCTCAAATTTTAAGTACATACGCAGTCTCCCAAAAGTAAATTCATAGTTGCTAAAAATTTCTACAAAAGTATCAAAATTTTCTTTGACTGTGAATGTGAGTTACAAATATTCCAAGTAGTATACTGTTTTCAAGATCCTTATTATTCCATTACAACAAACTTGTCAATTTGGAATTGGATTTGGTAACTAATTACATATTATCTATAATTCCTATAATATAGTATACGAAATTAAACTGTTTTCATGAAAGCAAATTGTATAAATAACAATAATTCTCAAGTGTAAGAAACAAACTGATAGAAATATTTCAATTCAATTATTCACGTAAGAAATCCTATAAAAATGGAAAACAATGGACATGAGAGACACCACTACTGGAACAGACCAAACGATCGAAGAGATCTTATTTTGATACTTTTACTCAACACGAACATGCTTCAAAATTTCACTTGCGACTCTGAAGCCTTCAGACACCTTGATGCAAATGACCAGGAGAATTTTGCAGACATCAGAGATTTCCTATATCGACTTTCCGAATTGGTAACCATGACACGTAATCGGACGCGGAGACAAAGATCTTATCACCAGAGACACCACCCATACGCCTTTGGACGACAAACGTGCGAATTCTGTGGCTCCAGATATCATCGCCTACCCAACTGTTACAAGTTTCAAAATCGACATAACATAACCTGCTACAAGTGTGGACGATCTGGACACTTTTCAAGGATGTGCGACTAATCTTCAAAACGAAGCATTCTACTCACGTCACCAATATACACAGATTTATATAAATTATATATAATTGTAAACAAAATTTCCAAATATCCTAAAATTATTTCACAAATCCATTACTAGTAGTTTTAAGAAACTCTCACAAAAATTTCTACAAATTTCTATTAGATATGCATTCACATTATACTCTTTCTTTTCATTTTTTTTGTAAAAACATAAAATTTTGTGGACAAAATTTTGTTGAAGAAGGGGGATCTTACGATATGGTATGCATGGTATGCGGATATGGCAATCCGCTCGAGATAATGTATGTATTGATGATAGATGATTT
>JAQIXX010006062.1:0-12834 GCA_034700605.1 Willowsia nigromaculata
TGGTGAATAAGTTCAATCTTTCCAACGGTGCATACACTGAAGCAATCATAATATTAACGAATCTACTATTTTCATACGTTACCCTCTGTCTAGATCAAGATAAGCATATGCACAAGCATTATTTGCTCATAAAGTCTTCCTGTTACTTAATTTTGTACTTGTTAGTAAGTGAAGTAGAGTGATGCTATTTTATTAACTAAAGCTTACCTACAGGGATTTAGGTATTGTGTGGTCCCACATTATCATGATGTATTTGTATTTACATTTTGTCTTGTGTTTCTTACTAGCAAGAACGTATAATTATGCACACTACAATATAATAATGGCTAACGTTCTGGCATATTTTAGTTCTTTCCAAAATTTAACTTGATACAATATTTTTGTATCACTTTTGAATCAACTTGCATAGACACGACAAAGCTAGTATGTATTTTACTCCTGATATTTTTGCAAAATCATGAATGCGATGTATGCATTACTAACTTTAAAAAATTGGATTCATGCAACGTTGGAAAGATTCACCAAGTTTACTGCTAAATGTTAAATGAAACTAAGAGTGAAATACAATGATACATATCCTCGATACTTTTCCTCAGTTTTCAGTTGCAGTATTACGTTCTAAATAGCATCTCAAGCATTAGAAAAAATATTTTAAGTTTTTTCAAATGTGAATTTTCTCGTTCACGATGGCAAGTGCACCAGGAATTATGCCATCGAAAAAAATTAAAATTCGATGGCAAAAAAAAGTTTGCCGAGGCACAACTTTTATTTGCGACGGCGGTTTCTTTTGCACCAATTAAAACAACCTTTTGAGCACTGGTGTACTGTGTCCATAAAGTAGTTAAAAACAAGTTTCAAAAGGAAACTGCAAATGTTTGGGAGGTGCAAGGTGGTTGGGGGGAGGTCGGGGCGAATTGAGAATTCACAATTTTCACTCCTCTTCTCACTCCCACTCACACAATCGCTCAGGTTCGATCACAGGACCACAAGTGACTCAACGAAATGCTCAGCAACGCACTGCTGAATGACAGACGCACAAAATGTTCGGAAACACCACCACTCCAAAATGCACAAAATTTTGATGCACAGTTAATTACAGATGCACATTTAACTACAGATGCCCAGTTAATTACAGATGCACGGTCAATTACAGATGAACAGTCAATTATAGATGCTCAGTTAATTACAGATGCACAAAATAAAATGGTGAGTAGAGTGGGTGACTTGCAGGAGGAATATTAACTTTATTTTTATTCCTCACGTTGCCTATTCTACTCACAAAAACACAAAAAAAGGAAAACAATATTTTGGGCTAACGCCCGGAAAACTGAAGAGCAATTAAAGCTCAAAAAATTAAATATTAATGAAGGTAGGCGTCGTCCCAAACTTGGATCTCGAGCACCCCCAATTTTAGGCTTGTCTTCTTGTGGTGATGAGCAGCTTGCAAGTGCCAATAGTGTGTAGAAAAGGTATGAGGATGAGGTGGTGAGCACACCGCTGGAAAATGTGGTTTTGTCGTTTCTCCAGCGCGCCGAGTAGTGAGGCGATGTGAGAAGCTCCCCCCATCCACCATAGAAAGAGAACGGTTTTGCGACACATAAGAATGTTAAAATTTTAATGTGTACTTAATTAAAACTCGTGGGTTCTGCTATAAAATCTTATACTAATAAAATTATCATTCTTCAATAATATTTATATTGATTTGTTTCCGTTACTTAAACTGTGCCTATGAAAGCGGCTTTCACAACTGTTCAGCCTGCCAAAGCAGCAGTTTCTTATTTCTATAAATTGCGTATCATTTTAAGTAAGACTAAGCTGGTCGACAAGGTGATATAGGAGCAAAAGTAAAATTTCATGCCTAATTATTAAAGGCGACTACGTATAAATTGTAGGAATAGCAGGGGTAAAGAAAAACTAAAAAATGTATTATTAACAAACCAACTAGAATAAGAAGTAATATTCTCCTTTCGAAGAAGAAGAACCAAAGGATCTGCGATGTTACAGTTGGAGGTTAATTGGAGGGTATAGCGGTGGGGGTGACAAATCAAGATTTAGGCCTTTGATTGACTATGTACAGATTTGTACCAGCTTGCTGGTAAATCTGACAATAGCGGTCATTAAACAGTAAATGTAGTTAGCACGTCCATGTGAACATTCTTCTTAACTCTAGAGTGCTATTTGATAGTTTACCAAATCATTTTTGTTGCAGCTTTAAGCCTATGAGATTTCATGAAATAATAAAGATTGCTATACATCTTCGCATAGACTGCAAGGACGCTATTACACGATGCATACAATAATGAATCGCGGTTTGTACAAAACCGCCAATGGCAGTGTCAGTAATATTTTTACTGTATGAAAGTGTTGGTAGGCTAGAGTATTGATTGTCCTTAGACTTTCTTAAATAAATATGGCATAGACCGAATGAGCACCCTTTTTTGGCGGGGTTTGCACCCTTTTTTGCCATTTTTAGCTCCTGAAGCAGAAAAATCTAAATTGGGAGCAAAATCCGCCAAATAAGGGTGATAAAATCGGTATTAATAAATTTCCATAGATATAACCGTTCTAGGCGTACGTTTACAAATTAAAAGCTTATTCTTCAATTGAAGCTCTCGTTTGAAACAACAAAGTATCAAAAAAGCATTAAGATTGGGGGCAGCAAATTGATATAGATAGATATTGAACGCGTAATATTGGTTCCAAAAGGGAAGAATCTAATATTCTTCGGGAAAAATTAACACTTCCGAGAATGATTTGAAACTTCATGACAACAACTCATGATTAGATGCGCTTTTGTGATTTTCCATGAAGTGGGCGACCATTCTAGTTAAAACTGTCATTTGATTTCGACTAAACGCTTAATTAAATTTGCATTTTACTGCAAGCATCTTCATGCAAATGCATATTATCGCATCGGAATATCTCAACATTTTTCAATATCTGAATAACTTTCTGATGCTTCGATTCTTAGTGCTTCTCTGGTTACTACGTTTTCTCAAATGAGAGTAGTAGAAAAAGAATAAGTATAAGAATAAAGCACCTTTAATGTGTAAACGTATACCCGGAATGGTTGTTTCTATAGAAATTTATTACCACCGATCTTATCATCCTTATATAGCGGTTTTATCACCCCAATTTTGATTTTTCTGCAAGAGGAGCTAAAAACGGCAAAAAAGGGTGCAAAACCCGCCAAAAAAGGGTACTGAAAACGATTTTTCCAATAAATATATAGGCTCGGCAGACTAGTTTTTGAATAAAGAAATGAAGCTATTACTAATGAACACGACATGGAAAATATTAATTATGTTTCAGCTTTGAATAGGGAGGATTTCATGATATGAAATATCGATTGCCACTGTCCTTTGGAATATAGTTTTTCAAGGTGGCAAATTTTAATCGAGCCTACTGCTGCAAAAATGAACAATATTTATGCCAAAAATGTAAATATGGATAGTTTTATGACATGAAATATTTATTGCCAATTTTCTGCTCCTCTGCTCGTTCAATGACAAGTTGGCATTTTCCCTTTCAACCTTTTGCTATTTACGCTTTCAATCTCACACAAGCCATTATGATTAGACATGAACTCAGTTTTGTTTTCTTTAAATAGCTTTAGGGTTGTCTATGATATCTGTAAAATCCAATATTAAACACTTGCAGAAATCGTTGGAAGTTGGGTAAATCGCGTTTGCATTGTACTACAGATTCGTTCGCTCATCATTTGTTAATTTAAAAATTATGTCTTGGGTACTAAACAAACGTTTTGCGTTAAAGGATAGCAAATAATTAAATACCAACAATTAAAATATTTGATGTTATATGCTGTATAATATTAGCAATTATTGGTTGTACAAAAATGATAATGTCGTTGTAAATTTCTTCCATATTTAAAGTTGTCAGTGGATAGAGTATTGAGTGTCCGTGGACACTTTTAATTAAAAATTATACAAGCTCAACAAATTAGATTTTCCAGCAGGAAAAAAGGATATACTTGTGTAAGCAAACACACCATGGAAAACGATAATTATGCTTCAGCTTTAAATAAGAAATATTTCAAGAAACGGAATATTGAAATATCGATTACCATTGCGTCAACTCTTTGAAATATACTTTTGCAAGTTTGCAAATTTTCATCTGGCCTGCTACTGCTATTGTGGCAACTAATGAAATAAAAGCTTACACGCTCACACAACACATTAAGATAGGTTTTCCTCGTCCAATTTTTCAACTAAACGTCCTAATTTGGTAGTCTATGCTAAGGTATGGCTGCAAATCGGTTTACGAGGGTTTTCGAGGTTGCTGGGTTTGGATTGTTTTTCAGATTTGACCTTTGAGCACCCCCTGGTATCAAATTTAAATTTGAATCTAAATGTCAATTTCGAAAGACACCAAAATTTTTCATTAAATGTTACTTTTGTAATGATACACGATTCAAGATAAATTTTGGATATCGCAGATCATTAGAAGCAGGCTCAATCCTAAAACTCACAAGGGAATGGACCCCGATTATGCCTCTACTTTCAAATGAAAAATAGCACATCTTGTAGAGAAAAATTTGTAAAATAATATGCGCATAGTCGTTTTCCCGAATGCGCTGATTTTCGTTCGTAATAGGCGCTGAAAGTTTAAGCGCTTCAGTGGATATCTGTATACAAAAACAGAAAAGTAGGAACAAATTTCAACCGTACACACAGCGTTAGCGCTCCCCTACTATTTACAACTTAACAAGAGCTTATTTTTCCCCAAAGCTGTAAAAAGAGAGCGCTTGAGATGCGCAGCTGTGTGTATGGTGAATATCCATGCGTGCATTTTCGATTTTTGTACATAGAGAACCACTGAAATTCTTAAACTTTCAGCGCTTATTACGACCCAAAATCAGCGCATTCGGGAAAACGACTGTGCGCATATTATTCTACAAATTTTTCTCTACAAGATGTGCTATTTTTCATTTGAAAGTAGAGGCATAATCGGGGTCCATTCCCTTGTAAGTCGAAGGTAACTTGAAGATGCTGCCAAAAGTCTGAAACTTGTGGCAGTCAACAGTATTGCATGATCCATGCGAGCATACCGTATTCTGGAGTAATGGTGAAAGGTAGAATCCCCCGTTTTTCACTAGTGGCTGGCATTACATTGAGCGTCAGTGTTCTAGAATCCTCCAGCCAGTCCAGTTCTGTTATGGAGTCAAAATTGCAAGTTTTGTCCGTTTAAAACTTGGAAAAAAAACTTTCCACCTTCAACAATTTCGTGCTACCGGTTAACATTAAGAATAAATGGAATAGTTTTTACCAATCTTTTGCTGGTGTGCAACTTAATTATACACTTTGTGTGGTCGTATCCACAAGTTTTTATAGTGAGCTGTATTAGATTTTTAATGGATTTAATAATCACTGGTAAAACAAATACTCGTTTTTAATGTAGTCTAGACCTGGAGAAGCCATAAGACAGAAGGATTGTCCAAATTTCGACTTGAGAAAATAATTAAAATGGAGTTTGAACAAAATTTCACAATGGACGGGAACAATGGTACGAATGATTCTTAAACTGGGTTGAATGATTTCCTCGGTGCAGAACTGAAACATTCTTTCACTTATACAGTAGTGATAATTATAGTTTATTCAATCGTGTTTATCGTGGGAATTATTGGGAACTCTGCAGTGATCCTAGTGATTGGTTTAAGACCGGAAATGAGAACAGTGACGAATCTTTTTGTGCTAAATTTAGCCGTAGCTGATGTCTTTGTACTCCTGTTTTGTCTTCCTGCTACATTGATTGCAAGCATATTAAAATGTGAGTCTTTTCAAAATCTTTCCGATAATTTGATAATATTAGCATTTATATTTATTTAGTAATTTGCACCAAATTTTCAGCTTGGATGTTGGGACCCTTTATGTGCTGGGGAGTAGCGTATATTCAAGGTGTGTCTGTCGTGGCGTCAGCATATTCTCTTGTAGCAATTTCCATAGATAGGTAATAAATATCAAACCTGCTTGTATAATAAATTTAATGAAACTAATAACTCAATACAAAACAATGCGCTTAATTTCAGATGCAAAACCATCTGTAACCAAACCACATCAATAGGCAGCTTTTCAAGATGTCGAGCTTTAACAATAATTGCTCTGATTTGGTCCTTAGCAATTTTTGTGCCAATTCCGTGGGCGTTTGTGTTTGAGTTGAAGATGGCAGGTACAGAAGGCCATATGTTTTGTATAGAAAGTTGGGAAAGTGTGGAATATGACATTTTATACTTCATATTTGGCAATTTATTCTGCTGCTACATAATCCCATTTCTCTTTATTTTCACTGCAAATGTGAAAATATGGTTGAAAGTGTCTCGTCGACAAGTGCCCCAGAGTAGTGTTTACGCAGCTTCATCCTCTACTTCTCTACTTGTAGTTGATAAAATTCATAAGAAAACTAGACGTGGTGTTGGTAGAATGCTGGCAATGGTTACGTCAACCTACTTAATAACTTGGTTACCTCTCTACATTCTTGCAACAAGAGTGAAAGTATCTGACTCTTTCGGGGAGATAGAGAAAATGTTTTTGAAAATATTTATTCCCTTGGCGCAATGGCTCTCCTATGGGAACAGTTGCGTAAATCCAGTGTTCTACGCGTTTTTTAACTCTAATTTTCGAGAAATGAGCAAATCCTTACTGCCGTCATGGATCTTTGATGGATTATTTGAAAGTTGTTGGCCTACAAGAAGGCGAAGACGGAAACTTCAGATACAAGAGTTTGCTTTGAACAGTAGATATGAGCATGGAATTTGTGCTCCTGGAAGGCAATCCCGTGAAGAGAGAATGCAAAATGGCTGTAACACTAATTCCAATAACAAAACAAGAGGCAAAAGTGTAGGTTTTAAACTAAGTCCTCAAGCCGGAGAGGTTACAACTCACATAGAAACTGCTGCTATCGTGGAGGCACACGGAAGTGTTTTGGTAACTGCTCTTTAGAGGCCGAAGGTGGGAATTCAACAAGTTGCAAAATTTGCATTAGACTTTTTAATGTGTCAGCAACCAGAGGTAATCACAATATCTAATGTAGAGTTTATGTAAAAACATCTTTATGAAAAGCAAGTGTTCATAAATTATTTAGATATAAAGTATCTTATTGTGCAGAACTATTAGCTGCACAAGAAATAGCCTAGTTTTTATGGCATATAACGCCTTCGTTAGTTTTATAAGCAATTAAAATATCTATTATATTCTTGCATATTATTGTACTATCATACCCATGCATTACATTGTCGTGCATATTACACATAAACCATATTTTTTTGTAGTTACAGCTCAAGTCATCCGAATCTCAACAATTTTGCTAGTATTCAATCTCGAGTCGTATTTAAACATACCTTGTTAGATTTCCATTTGATTTACGTTCTCGTATTACATAGGAGAATAAAGGCTTTAACCATGGATATTAGGAATTTTTGTGATTCAAGGAGTTGTAAACAGTCTTGTAAACATTTTCTATTTTTTACGGTAGCAGTAAAAAACATACCATAATAATCATTCAAGAATTCGAAAACAACTATGTAATTAGAGAGTAAGAATGCTTTTTCCATTAATATACAAACGTATTTGTTTCACCAGTTTCTTCGGGTATTTGATATTTTCATGCAACACTCTCTCGTCGATATTTTCCCAGCATAAAATCACATACGTTTTGAACCTAAATATTCCTTGGGAAATTGAATCACTTGGTTTTTTACTCCGTGATTGAAAATCTTTTGTACTGCCTAATATTATCTCTACAGCACATTTTAGAATCTGCCTGAAACTTTTACATTACAATGGACTCTACTTGTTCCGCACCAAAGACTGCGATTCCAAATGTAATCGTCGATACAAAATGATGCGTTGAAACAATGCTCGGAATTGAAGGCTCCATAAGTGTGTTCGGTTGGCTCCTATTTTATGTTCTTTCAATAAGAGTGAAAGCTTTCTGGTAGATCAAATAGATATTTGTATCAATAGAGTGATGGCCTTCTGTTTAAATTTTGCGAATAAAGTGTTGTCATTTTTAAGATTTTTAACAAAGGTTTTCCCAAGGTTAAAAAGTATTTCCCCATCGCAGGTTTTTATCGACTGGCTAAAGTTGTAAATGTCAGTCAGGCTTACCGTGAGAACATTCAACAACTGTCGTGCGGAGCTGGATAGTTTATATGGACTAGAGCAATAAAAGCTCTGTCAAAATATCAATTAATTTTTCAGGGCATTTTCGTAATTTACAGTATACATTACATTACGATTGAGCTGAAGTCCAAAACATTGCAATCAGTGCATTATAAAAGTCTGATACACTTGGTTTACCAAAAATTATGCATTTGTTTCAAAAGTGAAAGCAGTGCCGCAGTCTTATATTTCAATTGGAAATCTAGAATTTAATGTAAAAATGAAAATGTTTCGAGCTGGCCAAAAATCTAAAATGAAATGAAGTGGCAAGACAGTAGGCAAAATATAAACATTTATTGCTTTTGCAATAAAATTCTTGTTCTGAAAATGTTTATTGATCTCACATTTTTGTGTCAATTTTTACGTAAAAATATGATACTTAATATATTGTGAGGAATTTTTTAGCTTCAACTTTTTTCCTCAAATTTGTATAAATAAGCTATATTAGTGACCATGTTTGTCCCCGCACGCTTTCAGTTATTTTATCAAAAATCACAAGAACTTCTGTTATCATCGCCATGATAAGTAGTTATACCTTCTTGTATAATAAACCGGTAGTACTGTCACGTGAATGTGTGCACCGTTCGAGAGAACAAAGCGTAATTCTAATACCTGATGTTGCTTATAGCTTTAAGCATTTTGCACTACACCATTTAATTAAAATGAAAGTACAGTTCAAGGTTTTGTCAGGCATTTTACATAATTTTGATTTCATACTTGTATTTCAAAGGATATAAAAATCACATCATCAAAGTTACTATACTAAATATACAAAGCTATACACAGCGGGTGAAGAACTAAAATTCCATGAAAAGTTGGTTTCATAATAATGTCATACATGAAAATATACACTAACCAGGAATGTGCAAGCATCGTAGCTTGGGTTTTTAATTGAAATTAACATATTTCTATGAAATTGGGTATACTGAATTCATTGGTAATAGTCATTTGCCCGAATGCGCAAGTTTAAAGGCTATAGAGCTTTGTAAAGAGGCGCACGCAGTGGTATTTTAAAACGATGGGTGTGCGTCTAAGTTAAGACCAATTATATGTAGTAAAATTTATGAGTTAACTTTTACAGAATCGATACTGGGATCGAGTGTGCGATTGGAAATTACATGCCTATGTAGAAAATGTGTCCATTGTAACTTCTGGATATTCTCTTGCCTCAGTTTTAATGCATGGGTAAGTTATAAATTTACCTTTGATTTTTAAACTTTCAATTTTTAACAATATAACTCTTAACCATTATGTTCCAGATGCGAACCAATCTGTTACCACTTCGTGCCTCATGTCAACACAAGACTTTCCAAACATCTAACACAAATTGGAGGTCTCCTCATTAAGGGTTTCGCCGTGCTGCTTTCTTGGTTTTTTTGTAGACACGTTGGTGGGCATACAGCTTGTTCAACTTCATTTTTTGGAGCCTATTATGCAGCTTTAATATTCTCATTTTCTTACCTTTGCGACTAGAAATGTGAAATGTAGGTTAAAAGTATTTCTTCACAGCTTGTTCCAAATGATCATTATTCCAAGTTACAATTACAATGCTTTCTCAACGAAGTCGTGAAGAAGCAAAATGAGGCGTTGTGAAAATTTTAAGAAATGGTTACTCTTCTATCACAAACATCATAATTTGATCGAAACTCCATAATATTCTTGAAATATTAGCAGACCTGTCGATGAAAAATTTTTATAGCAATTTTTTGTAAGATGAGGAATTTGTTTTAATAGCTGTCAGCTTGGAATACCTCACGATTTTCTCGGATATCTCAAAAAATTAGCAGCCACAAACCAAGGCTCTCCATGTGAAGACTTAGAAATCACAATGACATGAACTAAGATAGAATTTGTCAGGATTGACGTGTTCTACATCTTTGTCAGTTTAGTTAAGACGTTGTTTCAATTAAATGCATGGAAATTTCGCATACCAATTTAATACGTAGTCTGGGAAGTAGGAAATAAAAACGAATGCCATGTAGAATAGGCAGTGTCTTCGAAAAATCTGTTTTGTTGCACTGTATAAATTTGAAGCCATTATGTTGGAAACGTTAACAGAATACATAGTATGTTATAGTATGTTTACTGCAGATATTTATTTACGAAGCTCTGCATACTTTAATCACTACCATCATAATTTTAGACAATTATTTATTCCCACTTAGAGAAATTAAAAATATGAATGAATCACAAATTGATTTCCTAAACATTATTGAGTGACTCCCACACTAACAAAAATGCAGACTTTGTTCCTAGTTTCATCGTCTAGCATTCAGAACTTCTTGTTATGTATTTCTTCCCAAAAATTTTTTCAACTGGAACAATTTTGACAAAGCTAAATAATCGAGTTTACAATGTATTCAACTGTGTGAAGATAAAAGCTTTTAGTTACAATTTTAGAAATGCTTGTTGCTGTTTTTTGCTTGTAATGTAAAAGAGAAATTTCATGGCCTTGCATTTTCATAAACTGTACCATCGATTTTTTCTGAGAATGGTTTTAAATAGCTTATATCGGCCCTTTAAGATGCATTTTCAGACACTTGAAATCAGCTAAGGGAAATACATCAGACAAATGAAAGCGCGTAAGAAAATAACATCAGACACTTGAAAATGCACAAGAAATAAACATCAGACACTTGCATTTTGGGACATTTTAAATTTTTTAGCATTTTATAGCCTATTTGATATTTGTCCTATGTATTGCAAAAAACCGCTTGAAAATCCATCAAGAAATAAAAAAGTTATAGCGGGTACAATCTTCCATGCATATCAGAATGGCAAATAAGAATCCTTTCTAGTTACTGTTATTTCAGGATTTGAAAAATGATTCTTGTTCACAAAACCAGCATAACTATTATATTTTATGGAACCAGTTTGTAAAACTTATAAAAATAACTCTTTATCATTATAAAACAGCATTATTTAGGGAGCCCCAAATAACATGCATGCATTGTACAGCTCCTGCCCAAAACTATGATTTTTGCAAGTGTCTGATGTTTTTTTCTTACGCATTTTCATGTGTCTGATTCTAATTCCTTACGCTTTTTCATTTGTCTGATGTGTTTCCCTTAGCTGAATTCAAGTGTCTGAAAATGCATCTTACGAGACGATATGTTAACTTTGAAATTATGCGACGCATACGCGCAAATACACAGAAATTTTAGAAAAATGTACGATTTCAATCGTAGTCTTCATCAAGCATTAGCCGTCTCCATGTTCGCTCCCGACCAAATTAAGGGAACCTCCGAAAACATGGAGGTGGTATTCACAAAATGTGCCCTATTTTGTTCAAAATATTTTTTTGCATACCTGTACATTCGAGCATGGGGAATCCAGGAGGCCTAGAATTTTTTTACCTTGGGGTTGATTTGACCCTAGAGGGAGGGATCAAAAATCAAAAATTGAAGAAACGGGTTGAAACTCGGTACACCTGTACATTCTAGCATTGGGAATCCGGGAGGCATAGCATTTTTGACCCTGGGGTTGATTTGACCCCAGAAGGATGGGTCAAAAATCAAAATTGCAAAATTACCGATGTTTGGATAGACGACGAAACGCGTGGAGTGGAAACAAAAGTAAGCAGTGCATCAACGTGGTAGTATCTATGACCAACAAAAACAGTAAACTTTAATTAGGAATTTGACTAGGAATTTGGAAATTAATTGATTGCTGTGGTTTATGCAATTAAATATAGCATTTTCTCAGTGGACGAACAGCAAACAACTAATGGTATCCTATCACCGACGCATTTCCAGCGAAGCTGGAGATGACTGGGGGTTTTCAACACAAACGTGATGGTTTTCAACGGTAACTTGAGAGTTTTCAACGGTAACGTGGGAGTTTTCAACGGCAACGTGGGAGTTTTCAACGGTAACGTGGGAGTTTTCAACGGTAACGTGGGAGTTTTCATTGAATTGTTTGTATTTTAAAGATTTGTTGTTGTATTTGTTCTCAGACTACAGAGCAAATCCCTCCTCCGTAAAAATTTAAAACTAACTCGGTAACCGGTCAAAGGTCACCCTTTTGCTTTCAACAGTTAGAACCAAAATTCATATGCAGGTCCCTGGGGTCAAATCAACCCCAGGGTGAAAAATTCTGTCTCCCGGATTCCCCATGCATGAATGTACATGTGTACCGAGTTTCAACCCGTTTCTATAAATTTTGATTTTTGACCCCTCCCCATAGGGTGAAATCAACCCCAGGGTAAAAAATACTATGCCTCCCGGATTTCCCATGCTCGAATGTACAGGTATACCGAGTTTCAACCCGTGTCTTCAAATTTTGATTTTTGATCCCTCCCTCTGGAGTCAAATCAACCCCAAGGTCAAAAATTCTAGGCCTCCTGGATTCCCCATGGTCGATTGTACAGGTATGCAAAAAAATTTGAACAAAAAAGGGCACATCTTGTGAACACCACCTCCATATTTTTGGAGGTTCCCTTAATTTTGTCGGGAGCGAACATGGAGACGGCTAATGCTTGGTCCTCATAATCTTGTTTTTAAGTTTTTTCGGTTCTCAAAGGATCTGAAGAGTATAAAGGCGTTTCTTGGAACAATAAGTGACATGAGTGCTCAAAAATTGCATTGCTTTAATAATGAGGATATCTGTTTTTGTATGGCAGCTGTAGCTTTTCTATGGAGAAGGATAGATTGTCTTT
>JAQIXX010006063.1:0-12833 GCA_034700605.1 Willowsia nigromaculata
CCTGGACTGACATGACTGCGTGTTGGCAACTCTATACAGTAAAAGTCTGCTTCACGGTTTTCTGTTGGGTGTTGGAACTTCTAAATGTCTTTTAAGCATATCTGTAAATCTTGGTTAACGGGAAAAAACAAATTAGAAGACAAAAAACTTTAATGCATATTACGTATCCCGCTTTCAGAATAGATAGTAACTACCGGCTTTGATTTAAATTTATCGATTTAGTAAAATAAACGCAAGTAAATAGATAGACAAAATAATGCACGTGTTTACATATTTTCAACGTAATTTGAATGGCATTTGTTCGTCGCATACATTCATTACGAATTTTAATGTTCTTATTGCTACAATATTTTGGTTTTGCCAAAACCTCAATAATCAAGATTAAGTACCAGCGCAGCTATAACTTTTTGTTGGTACAACAAAATCGACAATATTGAATATAAACGTTCGCAAAAACACTTTCAATGTTTCTTGTTTGAAATATGTCAGATTATTATTGTCTTGAAATTTTATTTGTTTACTGTACTGTAATAAGTCATATTTGTAAATGCAAAATATTTTACGCAAGCAATAAATTAAAATTACTATTTTATTCATTGACCGCTCTCTTCGGTTTCTCAAATTCTCCAACACCATAACGCATTGAGGATCAGGCATATTTTTGTCATTCAGCAGATGTATTTGTTTCAATTCCTTGTGAATTTTATATTAACGAGTTCATTGAAAGAGAACAAAAAACAAATTTGTTGAAAGGGTATTCAAGCGTTATAATGCAAGCAATATTTAATAAATTTCAAGTATTTTGCCCACTTCTGACAACATTCATATTTACAAATTGTGTTTTCAGTCATGCTACGATTGTGTTTGTAATGGGAATTCTTTCTTGTTTGATACATATTATTATTATGCGCTGGCTTATTAATAAAATATTTCAATTTTAGTGTCGCTGCTGTTACTGATAAACTCATAAAACAAATGATATAAGTATTCTATTACTTGAAACTAGTAAATTATTTACAATCTTGGCATACAGGATTCAAATAAAGCCACACTTTACTCGTCCTTTACAACGTTCAATTCAGGTAAAACGATTAGATGAAAAATCTTTAACTTGCATGAACCTCGTTTTGATTTAAAGTATTTTTTCTGTTTATTTATAATTTTGAAAAACTATATGCTATCTACATATCAAAAAATTAAAGAAAGCAACATTAAATTGGATATTAGACAAATGAATAACAACCGTCTCTATGGTTGCAACATTCACTTCTAGGTATATATTGTTTACAAATAAATTTTCAGATACTGTTTTAGTGTGTATTTTAAAAGAAGTTTTAGAAGAATCAGCTATTATCGTTGAATTGAATATCATCAATGTCAATCAACTAACTACCTGCCTTTCTGGAAGCAACTTAATTGTTTTAAAGATATGTGACAAAGTTTCTAAAGCAATTACATTTACTTGTGAAAAGTTCGCAAGATGTTCAGCAACCTGTTTCTGCTTCTGTTTTGTATAGTGAGCCTTCTACTTTCAGAATCAGAAACTCACAAAACTTATTTATTGTTGCAGGATGCCTTAAAACAATGTACATTTCTTTTTTCACATTCACACGAACTAGCTCCTCAGCCAGAGTATCAATTTTGGTCTTCACTTACTGATCTGTTTTTAAATACATGCAAGTTATCAAAAAGCTGTGTAGCTCTTCATACCAAACTTGATACAAATTTTACACCTTCTCGCTTGCCACGTTTTAACAAGAGTGAATTACGAAAATTTATTCATGAAAGGAGGTTAAGAGTCGAAGCAACCGACACCAATAAATTACTCATTGACGCCACATCACAGCAGAAACTTCAAACCCGTTGCATTGTTTGGTTTCCAGAAATTCTGATGACCAAAAACGAGTTCAAGTTTAGAAGCTCTGACAATTCATTTCGTCTACAGTGTAGTGGAAGCACCAATAAGACCAAAATATATGCAATTAAAAGTATCGCCGTTGTGCCTATGATTATGAACATTGAAAGCATCCATGGACCCTTCCGTTTGCTGGTGGCAGCACATTTAAGTGTAAATCTAATATTTCTGAACATTTTAAAACATCAAATATACATTGGCAATGTAAAAGCTGACGTAAGTGCTGTAAAACCAAATATCCCAGGTTCAGGAATTACAACGTGGTTTTCAGAAGTAAAATTTACTTTGCTAAAATATAAAACCAAATACAATTATGAAGACATTATAGATGCTTTCCAACAAGTGGCAAAACCCAAAGACCAAAACCCAAATTATTTAGAATTGAATGTCGGCGAAGATGGCATCAAAACCAGTTTTTCAAATTCAGACTTTTATCCTTCAGACATTGTGGTAAAATACTACAATTGCTCTGTACTTGTAAGTATTTGTTATAAATCCGTCAACAGATTCGATCTAGAAGATTTAAGCGACAACGATTTAAAAGGTCACTCCGAATTCCTTCCATATGGGCAAAGGGTTATTGATACAGGACTCAAGTATTTAATTATTGCTGGATCCACAAAAAATTACCAGTTTGCTGGTCAGCTTGACTCTTTTTTACATCCATTGACTATAGAAATTTGGATGGTTTTGGTGTTTACTTCGGTGTTACTATGCATTATTACTGTAATAACAAATAAGAGACAAAATTTGTTAAAAACTATGTATTGGTTATTTGTAAGTCTTCTTGAGCAAGGAGAGGACTGCAAAAAATATGATGTGCCCTTGTTGATGTGGATTATTTTGGGATTTTTCATGCGTAACTTTTATACATCCTCGTCCTACTCATTTATGACTGCACAGCCGGATCCTCTGATGTTGCCAAGTTCATTAGACGAAATTTTTAGTAATCCAAAATACCATGACACATTTAAACGGCTAATACCATATAGAACAATGGCACAAATTAGGAACATGTATTGGGGACAAGATAGCATTGAATACAAGAGACATTTACGGCAATACGTTTCAAAGAATGTGAGTTCTTTTAATAGTGATCATCTTATTGATTTGTTGGAGGATTCTATTCCAATGGAGATATTTTCATCTTGTGGCTCTTTCGAGGAAAGTAACTGTACATATAAATATGCCGGAGAAGTTTACACAGAAAACTTTGTAGTTTTCTATAACAGTTTATTAATGGATGAATACATGGAAATGAAATACCTTACGCGTATTTTTGGTAATAGAATAATTTATGAGAACAACGAAAAGTCAGTTTTGAGGAAAAATTATGTGCTTGAAATACAGTCTCAAACATTCTATACTGAAACTTTGCTTAAAGGACTTGCCTCACTGTACAGTGCCGGAATCGTATTCTATTTAGAAGATATACTAAGCAGAACTGCTGAGTTTTATGATGAGCTAGTTAGGACAATGGAAAGGTACGAAATTGACAGATCAGTAATTTACCAAACTTTTGCAAGGCTTCATGTGGAGAGAGAGTTTAAGCGATTTCAAGACGTAAGTTCTTCAGTGGAGCATACTAAAATTTTTCCTGAATGTATGAAAGAGTTTAAAGCAGAAGCAAGGGCTGTTTCAAGGACAGATATGACGGCATGTTGGCAACTTTACGGAATAACAATGTTATCCGCAATACTGGCTTGGATAGTTGAAATCCTTTTTCATAACCGTTTTTGAAGGTATTTCGAAATAATGTGTATGTTTAAGACCAATTCCATCATTCTTGCGGTTGACCCCAGGGTTTCCATATCGCCCTAACTCTTGGTTTCCTCCACGGTTGAGGTCCTCCCATTCACCCTGGGGATCCCCAAGTTTCGTTTTTAAGTTTCAGCTTGATTGCAAATTTTATGCGCATTGTATGAACAAATAATAAAACAAGTTGTTAATGTAATTATTTAGGAGGTTAATTATTAGTACAAATCATTCCAACCTGACTCAAACGTTAATGTACATGAACCTTGACATGAAATACTATCAGTTATTAAGCGATTTCATTAACTTACAGTAGCTTTTTAATTATTTGTATGTACTAGTGTATAAAATAACTTTCAATATTTGCAGTAGTAAACTTCAGATATATTCACAAAATTAATTTACTTTCTTTTACAAATAATATAGGAAATCTGATTGTGAGTCTCACAAACAAAACTTACCAATGTATAAGACAATTGCATACTACTCCATGAATTGTAGCAGTTTCATTTAATTTTACCTATAAAATACTAATGCTTAGACCACTAAACATGCTTCAATAATAGAAATCCATTTCCAGTTACTCAATTACACAGTAAAAATGTTTTGATTACAGGTTCTAATTACGTATTCACAAAATAACATTTTACTTTCATTATGAAGCTTTTGCTATTAACGCAGACAATTTAAGAAGCACATAACAAAAAAATGGATTTTTGTGAATATGTAACTTAATAACTTCATTCAGAGAAAAAAATCTAATTTTCCAAAAAACTGTATACCATTGGAAAGTTATTGGGCTCATTGCATAGAGAATGAGGTCCTAAATTCACAAACAAAGAATAGGTTATAAGAATCCGTTCAAATTTCATCATGAAAAGAATGATGGGACTCTTATGGTTTGTATGTGAAAGTACTTGACGACAAGTTGTTGGAATAAGTACTTATTGTTAGTTAGTTGAAAAATTGTAGTGTTTTATTAGATTTATAATTTGTTGCCAACTAAATCAACAATTTAAAATTCTGAATGTATAAAACCTTAGTCTGATCAATTTTAAAAAGTACAATGAGCTTGTTTTTTATGAATTTTATTGGCAAATAGTAAAATGTCTCAAATGGAGCATTGCTGAAATATAATGAGTTTTCAATTGAATACTTCAAAATATTTTTAGATGAAATACATCAAATTAATTCATCATCAGTATAATGATGTTCATATTTTGTATAATGTTACTTAAAATATTGGTTAGTACCTATATAGGTAGTAGGCTTTAAGCTGTTCTTCAGAATGTCACAAATGAGGTACCGAGAAAATTTACTTTTGTTTGTACAATTATAATTTGAAAAGCTTCAATGTAATTCAAAAGCATTTCAAGTAGTAAAGGAATAGTTAAAGCCGACGATTTTGGTAAATAACAATTTAGAACAGGAATATAGTTTTCAAATATTTTTGAATAAGTTTCTGTTTAGAGCAAAACTTTGGATGTAATTAAAAGTTTTAAAATTGGTAAAAAAGTTCACAAACTTGAAGCCTTTACAAAGTCAGGCAGCCTAACCAATGGCTTTTACAAAATACAAGAGCACATATCATATTGTGCCAATACGAGGTGTTTTTGTGGTCACAGTAGCAATGTCAATATGACTAGTAAGATTTTTGTGTTTCTACTCGTGTTACATTGCTTTTTCGCTAAATCAAATTTTCCTATTAATAATTATTTACTGAAGGAATCTTTAAAGGAATGTACATTCCATTTTTCTCATTCCTACGAAATTGCACCACAACCTGAATATCAATCATGGTTCTCACTTACCGCTTCGTTTTTTAATCTTTGTTATGTGTCACAAAACTGCATATCTGTTCATTCTAAAATCAACACAAATCTGACTGTCTCTCGTATTCCTTCGATTTACAAAAAACGGTTGCGTACATATATTCATGCGATAAGGTTAAGAGTAGAAACTAAGGAAATCAATCACTTACTGCTCATTGCTACTTCCAACCAAAAACTTCAAAATCGCTGTGTTGTTTGGTTTCCCGAAATTGAGAACGCAGGTGGTGAAATCAGATTTACAAATCATGACAACGATTTGCGACTACAAGCTAGTCTTTACGATAAAACAAGAATATCTGCATTTCACAGTATTGCAGTTATACCTTTAGAAGTCGCAGGGAGCATTGAACGTAAAATGAGGGTGACATCTTACATAAATACGTATCTCATATTTCTGAGTACATTTGATAATGAAATTTATATTGGCAGCGTCTGTTATGATATGAATGCGGAGAAAATGACAATGCCTGATACGTCAAAGCAAATATGGGTTTCAGAAGTTAAGTTTATTCTGCTAACATTCAAAAATCAATTCCAATTTGAAGAACTTATCAGTACTAGTACTACAATATACTCAAGTAAGCACGAAACGAGAAACCAAAATCATGTCGGTATTAGTATTGCAGATTCTGCTAGTTCTGTTACTGCCAAGGCATATTTCCACCCTGTTGATATTGTTTCAGCTTATTACAATTGTTCTATAGTCGACAAAATTTGTTATTTATCTGTTACACAGACTGAGCTGCAATATTTTGATGACACATACAGTAATGTTCAGTACAAATTTCTTCCCTATGGACAAAAAGTTAATGATGAGGGATTAGAATTCATTATTATTGCTGGGTCCGCAAGCAAATATCAATTTGCTGGACAAATTGACTCCTTGACACGTCCTCTGTCCCCGGAAATATGGGCTGTTTTAGTTATGTCTTTAGTGTTACTTGGAGGTATTACGTCTCTAAGCAACTCCAAAATCAAACTATTCGACATTTTTTACTGGTTATTTGTGAGCGTTTTGGAACAAGGAGACGACTGTATAAAGCACTCTTTACTTCTATTGATCTGGTTAGTGTCAGGATTCTTCATGCGAAATTTTTATACATCCTCTTCCTACTCTTTTATGACTGCTCAGCCGGATCCTTTAAAGCTGCCTGGAACCTTGGAAGGCCTTTTTAACAACTCTGGAGATTACAAATCTCTAAAGCTACTTATTCCATCGGAAACCAAAAATAAAGTTAAAAACATGTATTGGAATCACGATGATCTTGAATACAAAACGTACATAAGGCAATTCATATCAATAAAAGTAGCTTGGTTTTGGACTGAGAATCTAATTGACCTAGTTGAAGACTCTGAGCCAATGGGAATACATTACTTTTGCGAAAACTTGGATTATGAGTATTGCACATCAGAAATTGAAGGTGACGTCACAAATGAAAACTTGCTGATTTTTTACAGCATGTCAAAACTAGATGACTACATGGAGATTAAATACGTCACTTCATTGCTAGGAAACCGTATTATTTACCAGAACAATGTAAAACTTGGATTGGGGAACCCTAGTTTGCTGGTAGTGCATCTTCAAACATTTTATACAAACCACTTTTTAATTAGAGGGCTTTCATCACTTTACAGTGCGGGGATTGTATTACATTTGGAGGAGATTCTTAGAAAAACTAATGCGTTTCGAGCTAATCTTATTGATACCATGAAAAAATACGAAGTTGAAAAGGCCTTTAATTATCGCACATTTGCCAGACTAAATGTTGACAAAGAATTTAGACGATTTCAGCAGATATCTCATTACATTGAGCACACAAAAATTGTTCCAGATTGTATGAAAGATTATTTATCAGAAACTAGGGCGGTTTCATGGACCGACTTGACCGCGTGTTGGCAACTTTATGCAGCAAACGTTTCTTTTGTAGTTTTCTGTTGGGTGTTGGAACTTCTAAATAGATTTTAAGGGAATCTATAGATCTTATCCAATATGAAAAAGTGTTTCACAAGACTTTAAAACGTTATGGGTATAAATATCAAACTTTTAGAATAGACAATCAGCTACAGCATTCCTAAAATTTTCATAAAATAGTGAATGTTTTGTTGCTATTTTTCGTTTTACATATTGACAGAGCTGTGCCCAAAAGTAAATTACATGTACAAGATATATCATATGTTTTTAAGTAATTTCAATTATTTTTATTTGTGCGTCTTATGTATTCATCAAGAAATTTTATGGACCTGTTATTAGTTTATTTGACAATTGAACATTTAAATGAAAGAGCTAACAATATACTATTAAATAATATTTTGTGCTTAAACTAAAAACATTCAAAACAATGCATAAACCTTTCAAGTCGTGCGAGTGACACATTCGAGAATTTTGTGGAGTACTGTTCTATTTAAAATACTTATACAAAGGAATTGAGCATTGAATAAAAAATATCTCACCAAAATAATATTTTATAACTAAAACTCAGGATATTTACTTTAGTGACAATTTAGCTTTCCTTACTTCATAAAATATTGCATTCTGACATTTGTTTCGTAGAACAACATATTATTGTACGTAGGTATTAATGTTTTTCTTGGTTATTGTGTAAGCCAGGCTACACGTCAAAACCTTTTCATCTGTTGAACTTTACGTTTTTTAACAGAAGGTTAAACTGTAGAAACAATATGCGCTTTATATATTACGTTAATCCATCAAAACACATGGAGATACCGGAACCAAACTTCTTCTACAAATTAAATTCATGTAATTTGCCTGAATTTGTGTTACTGGTCACGAGCAGAATTAAGGCCTTACATTTGTTAGTATTCTTCATTGTTGCACCTTCATTAGAGTTGCTCAACCTTGATATTTAGTTTCAATAATCCCTTTTGATACCTTGAACCTCACGTGGCACTAAGATAGCCCTGAATTTTGTGGTAAATATAAGAACATTGAACATAATTCTAGTCTCCAGTCACCTTGACTAAAATGTCTGATGATCAGTAACAAATAAAAATATTCCTGCCCCACTTGATATTCGTTAAGTAGTTTTCAGAAACAACATTTCTGTAACATAAAATTTAGGCTAGAGTGTACCTAGTTGCTAACAATAAATATTTCTAGCCGTATACTTTACCGAAATTACTATGCAAGGATTATTTGCATCGCTTAATTGAAAGTTTAGTTTTACAAATAATGTTAGAATATGTGTATACCACGAATGAACGGATGTAATGCTTTGTCCTTCAATTCGTTACCACACTTATATAAACTTTCCAAAACTGTATAAACTTGCATTCAGAATAAAATGGTTCTCAATTTGTGTCTTGTTTGTTCATAAAAATTAATATAACCTTCATTATAAAATCTAATGCTTTAGTAGCTCTCAATAAAAACTAAAGAGATAAAGGTCCATTTATTGAATAAATTATGCTAGAATTTTAAATAACTTGATATCAATTTGACAAATTAATTGAAGGATCTTTAATCAAAGTTATAAGTGGAGGGATTTATCAATTTTGTCAATCACGTTGCTGATAATCCTTTATCATATTTGTTTAAACTTTATGTTTAAAGTTATCTAAAAATCAGTTATCAGAGAAGAAGCTTTTAAACTCTAAAGCAACGCCAAATTTTTAAAAACTCTGATTGTTTCATTACACTCAATTAGTGTCGACTATTTGCAAAATGATAACTGAAGCGCATAAATTTGCTTTCAAACTACAAAGACTTCTATTCTTTTACATGCCAATGTTTCCAATCCAATGGAATGACTCATTCACAGCTTTGCAGCGAAACAAGCCATCTTGGAAACTATTTCCATGCCTTGCCGCCCTAACTCTGCTATTCGCCACTGGAGTCCTATGCGTCTACGGATCAATCATATTTGAAACTTTTCGACCAAGAAAAGACTTCTTGCGTTTACACCTGGCCATATTTTTATGGCTAGCGATATTAATATTTGCAGTTCTCCTGCTGGTCAATGCACTAGTTCAAAACAGTAAAATATACATGGCAGGATTCAACGAGCTTATAGAACTGGAACGGATGCTAATCGATTACGTTGCACTTCAAAACCGACTTTCTAGTGTCCTTGAAATACAAAAGAATGCACCTAAAGAAGAAAACCACAAAACCCCACAGAAACAACATTCTCATCACCATGAACTAAATGCTTCCAGCATTGGATCTCTTTTAATCATAATTACAGTGTTTGCTGCTGGAACACCATTTGTCGCCACAACGCTTTTCATGATAGTCGATTTCGATATTTATTATTACATTTTAGAAGAGCACATATTAGACAACCCAATGTGCCGCAGTAATTTCCAAATAATTGGCAGTTGGCTCTTAAGATTAGTCCTCCTTCTAATTTGCTGGTCCGAAGGAACAAGAACTTTATTAGCTATTATAACATTTGTCCTATTTGCAGCAGAAAGTTTGGTGACGATAGGATCCATAGTTGAAATCCTATTTCGTGATATTAGCACTTCAAGGGAAATTTATATTTATATGACCCACTTGTATTGCATATTTGAACCTTTTATGCATGCGTTTACATACCTTTCTTTAAATGTTCCATTCTGGACATTAGTATTTGGAATATGGATTAATGTCAAAGGAGCTGGTAAAGCTGACTTTAATTTTCGGGTGTTTTTCTTAGCATTTTCAATTATTGTGATATTATACCTTTTAGTAGCACTTCCAAGATTTTATAGTATAATGACAACATCATTAAGGATTGTCGAGAAACACAGGAAGAAATCTAGACAACTTTATTTTGAGGAGAAAACTAAACAATCGAAAATTATGTGGAAGCAGTGTGAGGCATTGGGTTTGATTCGTGTAAAATATGGCCCGTTTCTTTATATTACTGTTGATTTTGTCATGGAATATTTCCATTTCCTAACTATGAGAGTTTGTGATGCAATTTTAATTTATGATTATAAGTAAAGCAAAATAAAAAACTTTAATTAAAAAATTCGAAATTACCATGATTAATGCTGACACAGTCAAAAACATAGCTCAGGAATTAATTGATATTAAAGAAAGGGAGCTAGAGAGATGACATAAGTGACTCTGAAAATCTAAACAAAGGCTCATAAACGATGATGGATACTTTGGGTAACTCCTCCTCTTTTGGACTATTCATTTATGACGTTGCGTAATATATGGTTATGTGTGACATCTTTTTGGCAAGCTGGCAGAAATCCTCAAGCAACTCATATCATGATTGCAGCAACCATTTTATAAGTAGTTTTATATTCCAGCAACCAATTACCATTATTCTAGCTCACCAGTTAGTTCAGGCATGGCAAGAAATATTTTTGTGACTCCAGCAACCAATATTCCATAACTCCAGCAATCCACATTCCATAACTCCAGCAATCAACGTTTCATAACCTCAGCAACCAAAATTCCACAACTCCAGCAATCAACATTCCATAACTCCAGCAACCAAAATTCCATAACTCCAGCAATCAACATCCCATAACTCCAGCAACCAACATTCCATAACTCCAGCAACCACCATTCCATAACTCCAATAACTAATATCCCATAACTCCAGCTGTCAACATCTTATAATATAAGCAACCAATATATCCCACAGGAGTGTATAAATATGTAACTAACCAATATAATAATGTGTAATGGTAAGGTATAATGTAACCAATTATCTACATTATACTTTTTAAGGCACCCCAAATTACTAATTTAATTGCAAATTAGATGTAATTTTAAATATCGTGGAAAAGCGCAATTTTATAACTTGCTTTTATAAAATTTTAATTATAAATAACTCTAAAACTACATACTTAAGGTAATTATAAATATGTCGTAACTCTGCGAATAGCCAGATTAAAAAAACATGTTCAAATCATAGAGTAAGTTTGCTGGAATTATGGTTTTTGGGTGCTGTAGAGATGGTCACTAACTGCTGGAATATCACCACGAGGCAAGCTCTTTTAAAGCAGCAAACAGATGAGATTTACGCGAGCACAAGTCATGGGCAAGTAGTGAATACATGCATGTGACAGTCATCTCACTATTCTTCTTATTCATGTTCATTCCTGTCTATTCTTTAGAGGACAGATAGATACGAGCCGCTCAACAGGTTAAAAATATAAAAGTCAAGATATATTTCTCTAAATATTACATTCCTATTATTCAGTACTTTACAGTTTAGCCAATTTTAAAACTCAATATTTGAGTTGGAAACCAAAGAAGCCTCCAAGCAAAAGAAAGATGTTTGGAGGGGCTATGGAGGTTGAAGTGGATCACATGGAGGGGATGGATGTGGAGTTCGAGAACCTTAAGGCGTTCTGTTTTAATCTGATCGGTTCATCAGATCAGGTAGGGGTTTTGGCTTAATTTGTAATTATTATTAGTATTTTAAATTTGCAAAAGCTGAATATTTAAAAAAAAAAACGTTTCTACGTTTGGAATCTAGATGCTTGCAGCGGTTGCGGCTGGATTGTCGGTGAAGGACCTTAAGAATTTCCGACTTGCTTCCAAAGACTGTCTTAAGGCGAGTATGAAAACGTGGAGGGAAAAGGTCCTCATTTCACTCGACTGCCAAGCTCTGATTGAAGACATGGACGAGCAGCGATACCTCCAAGAAATCGTGGATGTCCCCATAAGAAGTGATGATCTCCTCCAATTTGCAGACTTCCCATATCAAAATTTTCAGTTGGTCAATTGGCTTTCAGTACGGCTTTGCTTTCAACCTATTGCGAATTTTCTGATGAAATGGAACCGCTTCATTAAGTATCTCGTTCTGAAAGATTCAAAAGCCAATTTGGCAACAACTTGTGAGCTAACTAGTAGCCGCAGAATGCCAAATCTTGTGACTCTCGTGGTCATGGATTCGGATGTACTTGGGGGACATTTGAGGCTGCCAAAATCGAGACCTAATTTGAAGCATGTTATCGTAAAACCTGGCCATAATGATATGCGGGATGGGTGGGATTTCGTCAATCAATTTACTCACTTGAAGGTATTTAATCTTAGGTATTCATCAAAAGCCAAAAACTAATTTAGATCTGATGGCTCGTTGTAACTATTTTCATTCATTTACAGACAGTGGAAGTGGTTTCCAAATCAGTATTTCCATTGAGTGGACTTTCCAAAAGCTTGGAAACATACGAAAAGAACTTGGGGGGAAGGAGGAATAAGCTTCGTATTAAAATCAGTGGACTGCTTGATTTGTGAGAAAAATTAAAGATCTACAACTATTTAGTTTACAGTCATGATGATAGCCAAACGATAACTTGTCCTTTATATCTCGTTTGCAGTGATGGCACCCCGGCCAAATTCCGGAAGGCTCGCTTCCCCC
>JAQIXX010006064.1:0-12832 GCA_034700605.1 Willowsia nigromaculata
CTAATACCTACTAAACATTTACCAATCGCCACAGCTCGCTGAGAGTCTTTAGAGTAAAGTGTGAATTGAGCATTTTTTGATCGAATGTGATAAAGTTAAATTAAACTATCATATTGATGGGATATGCTTTAACAAGTATGTGGTAAAATGTTGATTAAAATATCATACAGCATATAACTACTAAACTATCACATTAGAGTTCATTACTCCGTATGACGTCTGAAGGGCCGTGGGAATTCGAAATACTAAATTTTCGAAACTTTTTCGAAATCGACACTTTTTTGAGTTTGACCTCAGAAAAATGTAGGTTTATTATCATGTGATAAAATTCCATAAATAAAAAAAAAACTTAGTTACTAATATTGTAATCTTCGAGATTAGGATAAATTTTTTTCTTTTGTGTTGAGGTTGTTGTTTTTGTGAAATTATTTAAAGTTGACTTGGGTGGATTATTCATTTCAGTCGACTCGTAGCTTTCGATTGAGTAGTCAGCATCTTCATCATCGTCGGCGTCGTGTATGTACATACTATTTAAAGTTTTTGCGATTTTTTTTCTTTGTTTTAGAGTTTGATATCTGATAAATTCTTCGACGGGAGTGTTCACTTCGACTTCATTTTTATCAACTACTTGTGTAGGTTTTTTGTTTGAAAATAAATCAAATAAAATGACAACCCACAAAACAAATGTTAATAGTAATGATACCATTACTACTACAAATTTAATATCAATAGCCCAAGAAATCATGACGAAGAATGAGAATAGTGATTGGGTATCTGTATTGAATCTATTAAGTCAAAGAAAATTGTTGCCTTATAAAATTGAATTCGATTTTGATGAAATTCAAAAAAAAGTCGCGTGGCTAAACTTTGGACCAATAAAATTGTGGGGTTTAGGATGTAATAAAAAACAAGCCAAACAAAAAGTCGCTTTTGAATTTGGCAAGCTATTACAAATGTATATTGAGGTTCGGATGAATAAAGAAGTTGATAAAATGCCACCAAAGGTTATATTTTTTAAGTCTTTATTTTATGTTGGAATGCTTGTTTGTCAAAAATCGCAAACCCAAGTATCTTTTAATGCGGTTTGGAAAGATTGGATTAAATATATGGATGCTATTTTTGCTAAAACTGTATATGAAAGCGCGTTGGATGTTAATGGTTGGCGTTGAAATTATCCCCGCTTATCAACTTATCAACCCCATCGACGATAATCTGGCCTATTGCATGTAATTTATGGTAAAGACCAGATTAATAAATGCTAATTATCTAAATGTTAAAACGTTATAATTTCTTGCATAATAAATTGAATCATAAAATACCACATGATATTATTATGGTTATAATCACACAAAATAAACAATAATTGTTTTTATGTCGAAAGTAAATCATCCTTCTTTCAGATTCACCGTTATTATATAATTATTAAACACGCCACCACTTGTGGATTTTTATTTAATTCATAGAGACAGATTCTTTACTCCTGAGTATTTAAACAACTTTATAAACCAACCAAATATTTAGTCTTCATCTGGAGTACCCCCCTGTCGTACTAAACATCTTCACGATGAACACACCAGTAATGACTGAGCAAGGTGAAATATTTAATAACTAAACCTCAAAAATTAATAAATTTGATCTTTTGTTTATTTTTTTTTTTTTTTTAAACAAAAGATTTTAAAAATTTGGCGGTCTTTGCCAGCAAACTCAAAACTCAAGTGGATAATACGACATATCAGCCCAGTCGAGACTCTCCTTTATCTAAAACAGATGTGCAACCATGCACCCCAGAGCGATTAAAAAGTATAAACTATAAGCTTCAAAATAAAATGATCGACATATTCATTGCGAATTTTTTTGATAAAAACATTGAAAATACAACTGGAAATTTGAATCGTGTTAAAACAATCTTCCAAACGCGCACAAACAAAGGATTGTCAGGATTGCCATCTCCTGTGGAAGTTTATAACCGTTTCAATTCTATCGCCGACGTCGATTTAAAACACAGATTGTCTATATATGATGTTCAATTGTCTGAACCAGCTCAAGATATTGCTGAGATGATAATCAAGACTAGTATCGCGTACTTGGGTCAACTTTGCGGGTTTGAATATTTTAAGTTGCAAGAACTGGTAGAGGATACCAACTTGTCTCTATCAAATTAAATGTGTTATTGTACCCAATAAAGTATCATATATGAGATATTTTAAAGTGGAAAATGCCACATCAACTTGAATGTCAATAAAATACACATGTGTTATTTTTTCCAATAAAGCGCCTATCTTAAATATTGTAGAGAAAAAAAAAATTGAAAATGCATTTCATATCGCACCATGAGAGAACTTGCATCAACTCGTATCCAATTTTAACACGAGATATTTTAGAGGGAATTTTACCACATCATCAATATGTCAATGTATATCATATTTTACCATGAGATATTTTAGACTGCAAATCCAATAAAGTATTATTGTATCTTTGGCTATGAAATAGTTTTGAGTGAAACGCGATACTTTACTTGCACAAATATCACATCATATAACACGAAACTTTACTTGTAAAACGATCACATCATACAATACGATACTTTACTTGTAAAAATATCACATCATATAACACGATACTTTACTTGTAAAACGATCACATCATACAATACGATACTTTACTTGTAAAAATATCACATCATATAACACGACACTTTACTTGTAAAAATATCACATCATACAATACGTTATTTTACTTGTAAAAATATCACATCATATAACACGATACTTTACTTGTAAAAAGATCACATCATACAATACGATACTTTACTTGTAAAAATATCACATCATATAACACGACACTTTACTTGTAAAAAGATCGCATCATATAACACGATACTTTACTTGTAAAAAGATCGCATCATACAACACGATACTTTACTTGTAAAAATATCACATCATATAACACGATACTTTACTTGTAAAAATATCACATCATATAACACGATACTTTACTTGTGTATAAAATTTCAATAAATAAATTATGTGGTAATAACTTCAACACAAATTTCAAATTGCCCAATCTTGTATTTATTTGAGTCTTTAATTAATAATATAAGAAGGTTCAGATGATGAGCTGCTGTTCATGATTGAGCGAATCAATAAAGTGGAATTTTTATTTTTCGCCATCCACTCAGAAAAAAGTTCGTTGGTTGTTTTGGGTGTGTTGATGATGTCCCCGCCAACAATCAATTTGACAATCACACAACCAACTAAGGTTGCAAGCAAAAGTCCCATTTTAATTTTGAAACTGCGAGAACAGCAAATGCTTGAGGTTGATGACGGTGCGGATCCGAGATTGAGAGGTTCGGTCATTTTTTTTAATCACCTTGAAGCGAAAAAGAAAAAAACAAATTTCAACATGAGTCGGATGCTGTAGCTCACTGTAATTGATCTCCTTAATCAATAAACGAAAACTTAATTACCTGATTTAATATCAGTCACTGCCGAAATAAACGATGACTCGACAAAACTAGCCTTTTTTTTTTGTTGTAAACGGTTTCTAGTACAACGGTTTCGACGATGATCGTAAATTCTACTGCTGATACAATTATTGGGTAATGTTTTTTTTAAATCGTGAGTCAATGATTTATTTTTGTAGCAGCTTACAGAATATCCTTGATCTCCGTATTTTTTTTTAATCCACATTCGGGTTGGTTGAAAAGAATTACGAATAGTTTTAACAGGAAATTCTGTATCGTCAATGCATTTCACTTGCACAACTATTTCGTACCCCGGTGTTAGATTATGTATTTGCACTGTAGCTACATTTGTTGGTGTAATTTGACGTTCTGCTGAAGAAGATGACAAAATTGGATTGGCTTCCTCTACCAATATATTCGTCACCGATTCCTTTTGTGTTGGATATCGTTTAATGTTAAATTGCGACGTATCAATATCATTTAAATTTTCCACCGCCAAGATGGGTGGGGTATTTGGGGCGAACTCAATATTATTATCGCATGTTGACATCTTTGCCGACCTATATTCAATTTCGTTTTGTTGTAGAGTTATACATTCGCCATTTATATTTGTCGCCAAACCCCTATTTTTAGTAAAGGTTGGATGATTTGTTTTATGTCTATTATTAGTTGATGCGCTTATATAGGAACTGTCGCATAATAAATCAACACAATCGAGAGCCTCGATAAAAAAAGAATCATCGTAGTTATAATACATTATAATAAAACAAAAAATAATAAAGATAAGAAATTGAAGAGAGAGGTTGTGTTTTCATCAAATCAACACACATAACTAACCGATATATTTGTTTGACGCAACCTAATATTCAAGGTGAGGCATTATACCCCATAAACTATCATAACACGACACTTTACTGGTAAAAATATCACATAATATAACACGACATTTTACATGTAAAAATATCACATCATATAACACGATACTTTACTTGTACAAATATCACATCGTATAACACGACATTTTACTTGTAAAAATATCACATCATATAACACGATACTTTACTTGTAAAAATATCACATCATATAACACGATACTTTACTTGTAAAAATATCACATCAACCAACCCAATATATGACTGCATATAACAGAAGATTTACACACAAAAGTTGAAAATAAATGATTTGAGCGTTCGAACAACTCTGAGGAAAATAAATAAACACATTATATAGGTCAATGAGATTTTATTCGTCATATTACTGTTTTAAACACATTTTTTTTTTATCAAATTCAAATAAACACTATTTACAATTTTTGATACGCTCGGCCTAACCCACATCTCATTTGGCCAGAAATTTCGCCAATACACATTATACAATAATATTTATTGGGTGTATATCGATAATTAGAATTCGGGAAACTTTTATCTGTCACAAATTCCATCATTGTCCCAATGGTTTTGCAATTATAACATTTACGTTCTGTGTGAGAACACTGAAAACAACAATATTGTTGATTAGATACTGGGTTACGCTTACATAATTCGCAAAGTTTTCTATTTAAAGGGCATTCCGCCATGTTTGGGTTTTTTTTTGCAGCTACCAAACAGAGTGTACAACAAATGAACCTACTGTAAATTTATGGAAATCAAAAAAAATATTAAAATTGATCAGAGTACCAGACGAAAAGATACATTATGTCTCGTCGTTGTTACTTATTTGCAAATCGATGGGTAAAGCTGGTTATGACAAAATTGTAGACGAATGCAAGTCTTTCCCATTTGATGAATTTGATACAACTATCCCAAAATACAGCAATCCCGAAACAGATTCTTCTCACGACCATTAGGTGCCCAGGTCACTTCCATGTAATAGGGCCAATATTCTATCCCATTGGATCCTCCCCGTCCTCCCTTTCCTACGGCTCCGGATACTCCACGCTCAAAAGTTTGTTTTGCTTTGTCATCGGTTTTGTTTTTAATAATTGTTAAGATGTTCCCATGGACTCCCCCCATTCCTCCATTACCTCCATTCCCCCCACTTCCGCCATTTTCGCGCTTCAAGTTACTTTGGTTTGCCAAATACTTCATGTAACTTACGTCTTGGGAATCTGTGTTAACTTTAGTTCTTTCTGTTGTTTTAATTCCCATCATGTTGCAAAGAGCCGTCAAATGGTCCCGAGCTTGTGCCAGGATTTTCCAATCAGAAAAAGACGATATACCACCTCGATGTTCGTTAAATTGGTTTAGAAAATCATCACCTTCTTGTATCCAAAGATTATTCTCGGTTAGTTGCAATTTCAAGATTTTCTCCACAGTTGGACATATCCCAATCCGACACGGGCGGTTTTGAATGTATAACTCCAAGGCGCCGCCTCCAATATCGGGGACTTTGGTCGTATCCTCGATTAATTTTTTCAATGATTCGCACACACATAATAACACCACATTTCTTTTTGCCTCAAATACTAAACGGTTGATAATAGCAAACAGTCCTGCGACAACTGCGCATCTTATTTGAATTTCCTTATATACCGTTTCGTTTGGAGTTGTTAAAATCTGGGGTTCTCTATAAATCGCCGTAACCGCTTTAAAATTAGGAATCATCCAGGTTGGTTCTTCAAGTTCAAAATGTTTCCAAATTTTGGCAAGAAGACGTTCCATTTTTTTGAAGCAGTTGAAAATATTTACATAAAATTGCCCAATGTATATTCCACCATCTTGGCCACTGCGTCCGTTTCCTCCGTCTCCACCTTTACCACCTTTTCCGCCTATACTGCTAATATGGAGTTGAGAAAGATTTGACGATTCGTTGCAGACTAAATATATATTACCAGCTGGTTCTCCATTTTCTCCGTCTATTCCGTTATTTCCATTTTCCCCAAAATTTTCACCATCATCGGCACGATCTTGATCCTTGCCATTTCTACCAACTAACTTTAAAATACGCTCTGTACCATCAACAATGATTTTATTCGCGCAGATAAGCAAGTTGCAAATATTCCCATTCTGGTCAACTAAGTTATCATCGAAAATAAATGTGCCGCTACTGAGAATAATGATATTTCTATCTGTTTCTACTATCTGCTCTAAAACATTTTTTAAACTGATATCCTCAGTTTCTAGAAACAGTCGGGAATTTAAAGAGTTTTCCGTTCTAAAAAAAATAAAACAAATTACACAATAGCGTATTTGTTATATAAAGTTGTATGAGGTATGAATTTGTTTTTTTTTACCTTCCTTCCATTTCGATATGAGTTATTAAGAAAAAACAAAAAAAAAATAGCACTTTTTTTTTGCTCAAAAAGAACTTCCCTCGACTAACAGACAAAATGAACTGAACGGAAAGCTCATGAGAGTTTGCGTAATTTCACAATTTTTTTGTATACCTATTAATAAGGTTGAAGCTTACAATTTGGAATGAAAAAAAATGATGAAGATGGTTGAAGCTAACATTAATGAAAAAGACTGAGAAATGATGAAGATTGTTGAAGCTATTGGGTTGGTGGTTAAGATATTTTTACAAGTATCGTGTTATATGATGTGATATTTTTACAAGTAAAGTGTCGTGTTATATGATATTCATGTGCCAAGTTATATGACGATTTTAATGTCTCATGATTACACTAATATAAACCAGAAAGTTGCAAATAAGTTTTGGTTTCATTATATAATTATTAGCCAGCGATATTATTCATTTTATACAATTATATTAGCCAACAACATCGCTCATTTTATACACTTTTTATTAGTCTTCCTCATCGCTCACGTTTGTAGCCACAGATTGTGGCATAACCGATATTGGGGTTCTGACATCAAACCGAGCAGCATTGTCTTCTTCATCATTGTCTTCTTCATTGTTGGTTTTTTTCTTTTTGTTGATGGGCTCGTTAACATCCTCGTCAGAATTGATTTGGTTGGTCATCTCATCATCATTGTTGTCCTCGGTCTCAACAGAACTGGTTGGTTTGCGTTTACGTGTGAGAGGTTTGTTGGTTTGTTTAGATGTTGAGGCAACAGGCTCGTCATCTTCATCTGAACTGTCGTTTTGTGTGGAAGTGGAGCGTTTCCCTTTTTTGGTTGATTTTTTTTGTCCACCACCTCGTCTCTTGTTCATTGCATTCGTCAAACGATTCAACAACTCTTGTTTTGATTTTTCGTCTTCTTTGAGAGCAGCAAATTTTTGTTGTTGATTGGTGATATCCGCGGTGGCGGCGGCGTGGGTTTGTTTATGTGTTGTTTGTAAGTGGTTTCCGTAATTAAGTTTGTTGTTTGTGCGTATGTTGCAATCGGGTTGAGTACATTCATAAACCAAAGCTTTTTGATTCAAATGACAAGAGATCCGATGACTGTAATAGGCTGTTTTCCCTCGCGATTTGTTACAAATAAAGCAAGACAAATTATCATTTTGTCTTCGATCTGGGTTGGATCTTTTATCTGTCGGTTTTTTGAACTGCTCAACAGGACTAGATTCATGAGTCAGATGAATACAGCAAATTTAAACTTGATAAAAAACCAAACACCAAGGCATAAAGACACGATCATTGCCTTTCACACAGGTGTATGGTACTATCTACGTGTGGGACGAAGAGACAAAGAAGTCCATTTCCCAATTGAACCCAGGGACTATGAAACAACCACTCTCAGGGCATTATGTAATCAACAATGTGGAAATCACTGGTCCGGAGCGAGCGGGGGGTCAGAGACCGAAGAGGATTTACATTCGCAATGCCGAGATCCGGAGGGAGACGATGATCAAGATTCAGAGGCTCCTAATAGAAGACCTAGCAAGCGAATATGCACTAAAGGTTCAAAATCTCAACGGACGTTGGACCAACTTAAATGGGCTAGAGACCTTATACGAAGACATGGAGTGACCGACTTTAACACATTTGCTCAGGTGATTGTAGATAGCGGAGATGATAAGTTGATAAAATCGACTGAAGCAGAATTGCTTGACTGCAATCGAGATTAGAGCTCAAAAATGATAAAGATGGTTGAAGCTTACAATTTGGAATGAAAAATGATGAAGATGGTTGAAGCTTACAATTTAATTAATGAAAAAGGACGAATATGGATGAAGCTTACATTTTATAGATATTAATGAAAAAGGATGAAGATTGTTAAAACTTACAATTTGGAATGAAAAATTATGAAAAAGGATGAATATGGAAGAAGCTTACATTTTATAGATATTAATGAAAAAGGCTGAAGATTGAGCAGTCTGCGGGCACGGCTTACATGGCCCTCGGGTCAAAATGGTTTGAAGTCCCAGACAATGAAATCGGATTCTACATGGACAGAGCAGACATCTCCAGACTTAGAAGATTGTTTAGTTATTCAATGTCCCGAAGTTTTTTTATTCAATAAAATATTAATGATTATGTAACATGATGTGTTTTATATATTCTTTTGACATTGACACAACTCTGGTTCCATCAATCGCCATAATTCTATCTTCATCAACAATTAACTCTTCATCACTCTCATCCTCTATAGGATCAATCAACTCTTCATCACTACTCTCATCGATGGGTTCATTTGCCCTAGCTTTTAAAATGTCCTTTCCGGACCACTTATTTACAAATTCTTCTGCATCTTTCATGAATGCATCAACTACTGTTCGTTGTTCCTTTTCATAATATTCATACATGAATTTCCAAACTCTTGGATCTATTTGACCATCAAACAAATCTCCCTTTGGAATTTCCTTGCATTCAATTACCATTCCTCTAGCTTTTATAGCGTTCCCATACATCGCCCTATTGCTACTTAATAAAAATGGATGTCTTTGCATCACCTGGGTCTGGGTCACATCTGGGTCACCTCCTATTATTTGCTTTGCAATCTCCATCGTTGCATCAGTGCTCATGCACTCATCCCAGTGTGTTACTCTATCATTTACACTATTCATCAACTTGAACCTAATGCGATCCTTATCTACACCGCCAACCGACGTTCCCCAAACTACCGACCTCAATATTGAATTCAAGATTGTACTCTTAAAACAATTGGCTGGTCCATGCAAATAAAGCATGTTGCACTTTGGCACCTTCCTATCCATTATATCAATCAACTTTTTCATAAACTCAAAAAAATCCTGACCGTTGACATATAGCCAAACAAACAAGCACAATAGCGATCTCTCTGTAGGCATAAAGTCTACTCCTCCCCAATTAATATTTTCAAAATTGTTTGAAGTCCATAACATTATATCTTCCCATTTCTTAAACCTAAACTTTAACTTTACAATCTCTATCTGTGTATCAATCAAATCCTTATAATTAATATGCTTGTTAAGCAAGCTCATAGAATGTATATCAATCAACTCATCATCCTCACTATCTACAATTACCTGAGCGAACGTGTTAAAATCGGTCACTCCATGTCTTTGTATAAGGTCTCGAGCCCACTTAAGTTGGTCCAACGTCCGTTGAGATTTTGCACCTTTAGTGCATACTCGCTTGCTAGATCTTCCAGAAGAAGTCGTTGAATTTTGATCATCGTGTCTCTCCTGATCTCTGCATTGTGAATGTAAATCCTCTTCGGTCTCTGACCCCCCGCTCGCGCCGGTGCAGTGATTTCCACATGGTTGATTACATAGTGCCCGTCTTGTGGTTGTTTTATAGTCCCTGGATTCAATTGCGAAACTGACCTCTTTGTCTCCTCGTCCCACACGTAGATCATCTACTTCCCTCTTTCGTTTAGCAATCAGTTCTCTTAGTTCATTGGCACATACTTCATTCTCTGCCACTTCTATCAGTTTCTTCTCCTCCCTCTGCAGCTTCATCAAATATGAGTCGTCTGTTAACGCTTTGTCCATGTTGATCTCTTGGCCCATTATACTCTGCTTCATAACTGGCGGCGATTGGAGCAAGTCAGATGATGTCTTCCCATCCTTCTCTATTTCCATTGGAGTTTCTGCACTCACTACTTCCACCTCCTTTAACAGCTCGTCTCCAGCTGGTGAGAAAGAACCCGGAACATTGATGACCTCGTTGTCGACAATATTGTCCAAATGGGATATAATTTGGCTCATGTTTAATTTCTCTCAGTATTCTGTAATAATAAGAGATGACATTCGTATCGTGAAACTCTGGATGTTTTTTTACTATATGCTTTTTTAATATCTTTCTTAAGCTTTCCATTCTCATCCCCTTTTTTATATGGCTAAAGAGCAAACCCGTTGAAAGCTCAAGTCAGACTGAATACCATTGTTTACATTTTGCTCGCATTATATACCCATTTATGTTTACATTTACAAAATAACATTTCAGTCTAAATTGTCGCATAAACAGAAAAGGCATTCGTTTGTATATCGCAATTTAAATTGTTCGTATCTTTATTTCTTTTTTTAATTTATTTGATGTACAAAGTACAAGTATCACAATGATAAAATTAATATTTATATAATCTTAGTAACTTTTTTTGTTTGGCGTTTGGAGCCTCTTTTTTTTTTTGTTTTGACTTTTTGGTCGTTTTCGACCCGGGATATATTCCACATCGTCATCATCATCATCTAGGAACATACAAAATCTACAACCAAATTTCTTGAAAAGTGGGAGGATCTCGCTAAATCCTTGGAGATTTCAAATCAAACAATATACCGTTTAAATGAATGTATGCAGAACAATACAATAACGATTTTCGACTCCTTGGAGATAATACTACAGGAATGGAAAACCACACACCCTCACAATGCATACTTAGCCGACCTAGTGAGTAAATTGCGAGAAATTGGTCTGCACGATTTTGCTAATGCCATTTTTACGCGCATACCAATCCAACCATTCCGAGTAAATATGCACGACAATGATGTCAGCCTCAAGATTTCAAATGAATTGTGGAATCAAGCAGGTGCTACAACTAATGACACATCATGTTCTCCACAGAAATCAAAGTAGAAAGAATGGTAAATTTGAATTTGTGTTAAATTTTTGTGGAACAGATTGTTAATCATAAACTTAATAAATTATTATAGTGTGGGTAGGCAAACACTGAAATTCCTGGTGGGTTGCATAATATTATTATTAGGATGTTAATGAAGTAAATACAATGTCATTTAAAATAAGTGGGGAACATAAAGTCGTATATCACCTTTATGCTAGATTATATTAAATGACTTTTAGCAAATCAAAAATCTTTAATAAAAAGGAACAAAAATACAAAAAAATGATGACTGTTGTGTTGGCATGGAACTTTGTATTCAAATTCTCAACTTTAACGCGGAATTCTTAAACTTCCATGGTATTGTGTGAGTGCGTTTGAATGCCGGCAGTAGTATACTAGGTTTATAACTCACCGTTTCTTGCTAAAAAAAAATGGGATAATACCCGTTTTTTTCTGGGTCATCTTAGACAACAGAATTCGCATTAGTAGTACTCCTCCTCGTTTCCATACACGCACTGTAGCTTGCGTTTCTTTGCTTTAAAAAACCTTTGTATTCTATTCTACTTCCTCTCTCAACGGCGGCTCAATGGTCTAGGGGTATGATACTCGCCTTGGGTGTGAGTGGTCCCGGGTTCAAATCCCGGTTGAGCCCGCTACTCTTTTTGCTCGAATCCCTGTTGAACCCTCCATGGTATTGTGTTAGTGCGTTTGAATGCCGGCAGCAGTATGCTAGGTTTATAACTCACCGTTTCTTGCTAAAAAAAATCGGATAATACCCGTTTTTTTTCTGGGTCATCTTAGACAACAGAATTCGCATTAGTAGTACTCCTCTCCTCTTTCTATGCTGACCTCGTTTCCATACACGCACTGAAGCTTGCGTTTCTTTGCTTTAAAAAACCTTTGTATGAATTACCTGCTATTCTACTTCCTCTCTCAACGACAGCTCAATGGTCTAGGGGTATGATACTCGCTAGGGGTGCGAGTGGTCCCAGGTTCAAATCCTGGTTGAGCTCGCTACTCTTTTTGCTCGAATCATGGTTGAGTCCGCGATTATTTTTGCTTTTTTATCGGAAATCTTTACATTGATTGTGCGGTGCCCACATTTTTTCAGTTGTCATAATAATTAAAGAGCACTACCATACCAAATATATACCGAAGGTGACAAGGGTTCAGTTTACATACAACCAACAATAATAATTATGATCACAAAAATGTGTTGATTTCAAAAAAAGTTTCAAAGATTTAGTATTTCGAATTCCCACGGCCTTTTCGAAGTCTAATGAACTCTAATGTGATAGTTTATTAGTTATTTGCGTATATGACATTATAATACACATTTTTCCATATACATGTTAAAGCATATCCCATCAATGTGATATTTTACTTTTAATTTACCACATTCAATCAAAAATGCTCAATTCACACTTTACTCTAAAGACTCTCAGCGAGCTGTGGCGATTGGTAAATGTTTAGTAGGTATTAG
>JAQIXX010006065.1:0-12829 GCA_034700605.1 Willowsia nigromaculata
AGTAGTAACTTTCCTTTTCAATTTAATAAACAAAACTACCTTTAGCCTACCATACGAACCGCCTGTGAGTACATCTAAATATATTGATTTTAGTCTTTGATTCTCATGTCACCGCGAGTAGCATAGCCACACATCAATAGCATAACTCACCCAACAAATATTTCCTTATAAAATGATTCCATATTTGGAATCAGCGTGTCCGAATTAGTAAAACTTAATTAAAGAGAATAAAGTCCAAAAGCAAATAACGTCTGGAAATTATACCTTGTAAGAGCTAGTCATAAGGAAACTTCTGAGATAGTCATGTCTCACGTAGTCTGGCTAGTAATAAATTGTTGGGGTGTAATTTTCTTGATCCATTTAACTATCACTTAAATTAGTCACCTCATCTCCTTTGAAACAATTACTAACTAGTCTGCACCTTGACGAGTTTTAGAAGATAAGGTAGCATTTTTGCAAAATATAAGTATTTTACGCGTGACATTAGGCAAATTAAGAGAAACTATTGAACATCAAATCTCGGAACGTACTCTATAAGACTCACAGAGATGTTAAAAATCATAACTCGCTATTAATGACATAGTAATTATGTCATTTATTCATTCTTAACAGAAATTTTCCGTTGAGTTAACTAAAATGCATTGCTTTTATTACTTGATTAGCAGTAAAATATTAATGGTGTAATTAACAATGTTCTCATACAGATTTGACTTTGTTGACGGCAACTTCGTAATAAAAAGACAGCTTGTCTTGAGCAATCAAAAAAAATTCCAGATTAATAATTTTGAGTGTGTCTAAACTGGGAAATCAAGACGTCTTTCGTCTCTCCAGTAATGTTTCAACAACTTTTTACTAAACTCATGGCAATCAGTAGCCATTGGTACGACTTCATATATCACTACGCAAACAATTCCCCAAATCGATAAAAACTCAGGTACAGTAATGTCGGAATTATAGTTTGGAACTTGATCACAATTATGTTACAAACATTCAGAATAACAGGTCCTATCAACATAAGAACCCCAGCAATATATCTCATCGTGTTATGTCCAACCTTGAGAATACTCCGTAGTTACTGATATTGGAATATTGCGTGCATATCTCGACACATCTTTTCAATTTTTTGAAGGCACGACAAATTTTTTTTTGTAGAAGGCCATTACAATTACAAGATTGACAGAAAAGATCCTTGAACCTTCTAATGTGCACCATTGGAGAATGATATACCTAAATAACCTAAAAATTATTAATGGATTTCTTGGAAGTGGCGTCAGGAGCACTCTCGGGTTACCAATGTCATTGGGTCATACCCAAACCATATTGCGAAGGGAGCCAGGAGAATTCCGTTGACAATCAAAACTGCTACTAAAGCATTCATCTGAATTCCCAATGTATGTACATACAGATATGTCTCCTTTTAAAAATTTTGTACCTTCTGGGAATTTTAGAGAAATTTCAAATCAAACAAAAAACAAATCAAATAAGATACAGTTGGAAGGTGGATGCTAAAAATATAGGAAATCAAACGCTTACCCCGTTTAAGTAGGCACATATTGTTCAAATTCATGTCCCTTCTGTTTAACAACCTGTTTAACAATTGTATACTTCGCTGTGAAATTTAAACAGCATATTTATAGTTTGAGTATACTCGTCCACGAATGTATAACAAATAAAATTTAGAGTGAAACACAAAAATACAAATAGAGTGACAGCCAATGTGAAAACCAAACCATCTAAAGGGATTGCTTTTGGATCAAAGATAAATTTGGTGATTACAAATATGCCACATGTAAAAACTATGGCAAATGCAACAAATGAACAATATAGTGGAATTAGTTTTTGCTTATTTTTCTCCACCGTAAATTTCATAGTTTCTGTGTCCAAATCAATAACGTATCGATACAAAAGCCTCTGGTATATGTTTTTGCTGAATGTTAACGCTTTCCACATCAACGGATTTGACATTGTGTTATGAGTTGTAAGATACGTGATATACTCTTCAAGGCTTACAAACTTGATTTATTTAACTTGCAAAATTATCAGATATTGCAACGAATGAAAATATTGTACGCGGGTGAATGTTTCCTGGATTTTATCCCACATAGTTTTTTGGACTACTCTAAAGATAGGTTTGTACAAGATCTAAGCCTTTCAAAAACAACGGTAAATATCGGACCAAAATTAGACTGGTAGATGCAAATATATTTGTTTTCTTGTTTTTATCATTTAAACCTAAGTGCTACCATGCAATTATTTGTCGTTATGCAAAACCTGAACAAAAAATAATGGGTTAAACTGATTGAGAAAATGTTAGAATGCACAATGTAATAGAAATTGATGCCATGACTTCTAATATTTAAATTATACTATTTGACCATACTATTAGACAAAGATAGTTTAGGCGTTCGGGATAAATCTCTCTTTATTCAGGGGTATGTAATATGCTAAAGGTAAATGATCTAAGATGATGTACTATTAAGTAACATATAAGCGGTAACCAACATGCCCTTTAGACGTCTGTGAATTTAAAACATGTTTTCCCAAAACAAATTTATTAACCCCCCAGTACAAAAATTTTAAAATTCTAAAAATTAATCAAAATATTACAAATAAACCCCCAATTAAGTCCATGCCACATTAAAACACGATAAACCATAAAAACGCATTTCAGTAAAACGAACAAGGAAAAAATCAGCTAATTTTAGTACTAATAAATTTAAATCAAATTTGAGTGAACGTACTAACACAAATAGCACATCATTTTGTAGCCAATGATAAGACCTAAAAGATAAGCACAAGAATTGCCTAGATAACCTGGAGAATTCAGGAGCTATGGCACTTTACATATTACACAGCTTAGCAGAGGACCTAAATTGGTATGGAGATTTGTTATTGATAAACGTACCGTACCAACACAAGTATCATATCATTTTATAGATATTGATAAGAGCTACACGTCATGCACAAGAAGTTCCTATTCCTAGATAACCTGGAAAATTCAGGAACTACGGCACCATACATATAACACAGCTTACGCGATGATCTTAATTAGTTACTTGGAGTTGGTGATAAGCAAATGAATTGCTGTGAATAAGTCATGTCATCAAATTTTACTGCGAATTTAAACTATTTTAATATAAAACTCAATGAAATGTAAAATTTGTGTACATAAACCTTGTTTTTTTCTTTGAAAAACATCGAAATGAATTTTAAAACGGGGTAATTTAGTACGGGAAATCTGAATACTACACGATTTTTTTAATTTTACAGCAGAATACAGGATGGTCTGGACTGGAGAAACTTGCAGATTCGTTCAGTGGTCGATTGCATTGGGACACCGTACTATGGACTTTATAGAATTAATTGCATAAATTTAGCACTGCAAACAATAAAACTGAAAATAGTTTATAAATTTGGCACTGCAAACAATAAAACTGAAAATAGTTTATAAATTTAGCACTGCAAACAATAAAACTAAAAAACTTTGGTTGCGAAATGTTATTGTTTGGCAAATAGAACCTATTTATCAGTGATGTATGGGTTTATAAATACACAGGAATCATCAAACTGCATTTGATCATTTCATATTTTTATCAAAGGTAAGTAAAAGAAGCAAGTGAAATAAATGTTTCCAGTTGAATAAAATTTTTCTGACCAAGGATTCATTTAGTCTGAGAAAAGTGTGCATGTTGTATTAATGGGTTACAAAAATACATTGCCTAGTTTGATCAGCGACGTGATACTTATTTCACTCTTAGAAGTCTCTTAGACAGTCCTTGTTTAACCGAATTAGTATAAGGTAGAGAAGGTCGGACATAGTAGAATGATAATGCGGTGTATACAGTAATGTGTTTAGGGGTAGAACGTTCCTGTACTGAGCGGTGGCATAATTTGAGGGATTTACTTAATATTTACATTTCCATTCAACAGATTTTCTTTTAAGATGGATAGAGCATTACACCTTTTCATTAGTTTTTGTTTTACGGGTTTAGAAAATGTGTACTTTCTTGCTTTAAGTAAGGCAGAGAAGAGGTTTCCCCGAGCATACATTCTTACAATAACGTTTTGCATTAGCGTGAGATAACATGCAGTGAAGGGTTTTGGTATGACATGCGAATGAGCTCGATTCGATTCTCTGTGTCAGGTAGGCTAGCAATACGTTAACACACTGCGTACACAAAGAAATAACTGCTTCTCAATAAATTTTCACCAAGTTGAGGAAAGCTATATATATAGTCGTTGATACATAGAAACTTCCTAAATCAAATAACGGATAGTTGGTCAATATCCTTATGTTGTCAAAGTTTTTGGAATTGGGAAAATCCTTGGATTCTAGTATTTTCTACGATTATACCTATGATTGCTCAGATCCTTTTAGTCATCGCAACATTTTTTTCTTGCCTTCATTTCTCAAGGAAAACGGGATTTCATTCAAAATTATTAGACAACTTCCGGGGGAAGCAATGTATCTCTCGTCAAATGTTTTTCATGTTTGTGGTAAAATTGTATATAATTTATAAGTTGATACTACTTACAATACATACTTTGTCCTCGGGTTACAATGCCGAAGACACTATCTCTGTTGCATTTATTTTATCAGCCAAGAGAGGTTGGACGTCACTGATTAGGAAATGATAACACTCTGGAAACTGGGGGTCATAATAATAAGCCTAAATGTACTCCGGGAGAAATGAACAAACTCTGCAAAATTCAATCGGAGAAGTCGGACATGGCATTCCAAGTCATTCGTCATGTGGAACGTTCGAAAACTTTTGAATCTGTAGGCCCTTGCCCAACAAGTTATACTGTGAACCGTGTAGAAAATGTGATGTCCATGTCCAAATTGCTTTCCAATAGTAGTAAAAGTAAGAAATTTCTTCCTCAGCAAGTAAAGCTTGCTTCCAGCCTTGAAGAAACAAATTTGCAAAAATGTTACATGTAGTAGGAGCTACAGAAAGCAAAGCAAATCACTTTAACAACACTTCTTTCCACTTAATGAAACTCAAAAAATTAATTTAATTTAATTTTGCAAATTTTTGTATTTATAAATACAAGTTGTAACTAATGTGTTATTTTGAGGTCTGCTTTACTTAAATTTGGTATAATCTACAGCAGAATATTAAAAATCAGGCTATATTTATGGTCAAGCGTCATCATGTATTATTCTGATGTACAACACTTTGTGGAGATCTTCGGCTGAAACCGTATGGCTGAAGTATGACTTAAATTAAGTTTTGAATCAAATTTACTGTTGTTCATTGTAATAACAGCTTTTGAATGAGTAAGGAATATGTTGTTTTGCAATTCTGTGTACTATTATAAACCGTAATGAAACTTGTGGCACATACATGCTAAACTGTTGTGGATTCCATTGCTGAACCATTCAGTTCTATTGCGGAACCAGTATTTAGTCCAACAGCATGCTCATTGATACGGTAATTGCTTTGGAGCATTCTCCAATTGGATCGTAACAAAACTACATGAAACATTATTATGATAATGAGTAGTAATTAATTTCACGACCTTCATCATTAGTACAAAAACTTTAATTTACTTACATTTTTCAGGCTGCAACATTCATCATCTGCAGCTGGCAACAGGTATAGTGATTGCCCGCAACACTTGTTTGCAAATTCGTCTAGCTTAAAAATATCTTTATCTTGATTTGAAGTAGAAACTCTTGCTTTGGCGGATCGCAAATCATTTTATGCGAAAACAGCGATTGCATTGATACGGATAGCCATATTTTTACGGACAAATCAAAAATTAAAATTTACATTAGTCAGCATTTGCAATTTGTCTCGCCTGCTCATCAAGGCATATAAATGGATTTTCTGCTGTCGTTGCATAAGACCACGAACTTCTTCCCCTAAACGGTTACAGCGGATTTCTTGCAGCACGTCTGTTACAAGGATTGAGAGATCAGCCAGAGAGAACCTTAAATTTAAATGCTCAAGTTATCACTCGCAAAACATTTTTTGTAATGTTTATGAAAGGGTTTCTTTGTCTCTTGCCAACCCAGCAAAAATTTTCTCCAAACCTTTAGTTGATCTCTGGATTTTGTTGACAAAAGCTTTTAGAATTAGCTACCTTTTAGCCGTTAAGGGTAGTTCAATGTAACCATCTTCTGAAAACGCCTACCCAAAAATTTGAAAAGATGCAACAACTGCTACTTGTGAGACAGGAAAGACTACTCGGCCTAATCTTCTAATCTAAGTCAATTGCCATCGGTTTATTGGTAGTAGCAACCGACATATCTTGAGCTGTGCAATGTATGCCGTCCATAAGGTACAAAAAAATGCTTCACGATTTTTGTTGGGAGGGCACCATTCTTTCTTTTTCACGATCTGTGCAGATGGTGTCGATTTCGTCGAAAATTAGGACGCTTGGCACTCCAGTTTCAACGGCATTGAATATTTTGGAGAAAGTTTTTCTCCGTATGACCATGAAATATTAGTTCAATATTAAATATTACAATATGCGTTATAATTAATAGTTGTGAATTCGTGTATTGATAAAAGTTTACAATCCGCTCACTTTATTCAGTTATATTCAGGAATTGCACTTCGACATCAGTTGTTTTGGCGATTGAGTTTGCCAGAGCACGTATTAAATATTTAAAAATCTAGTATTACTTGAAGCACAATCTACAAACATTATAAAGTTGAGACGACAACGATCTACTTTACTTTTACCTACGCCGCTTCCTCCAAAAAGTAATACGCCCTTGCGACGGTGTGTTTTGGGAACAACATCAGGAATTGCATTTATAAGCAAAATTGCTTGGATAAGAAGCTGCTTAACGGCATGCATTCGGATAATATCTTCCAAAAATACACACTCATCAGGAATCAATAATAAATCCTGCAGCTTCACTGGCTTCCTTCCACCTTCCGTCGCTTGTTGGCCAGGCTCTGATAGGCCTTTTGACATAGCCTCGGTTCCATTTAATGTCACGTTATGGCACTGGTCTCGCAGCTCATTCATTGTCTTTTTAATAAAGAATCTTTTTCTAGTGGTAAACAAATTTTCGTTTGGAATAAAACACTTATTTACAAATATTCGTTAAAACTTTCATGAGTGTATTTAAATTTGAAAATACATGAAGTGAAATTCGGTAATTATGATTATTATTATATTTCTTACTATAATAGGATGTTAGTGCCCCATCAGGACCCGATGGAGTTTTACCACATCATGACTTACGAAGCAAAACTTATTGTCCTTCGTACTCGGGGCGTTGCGATTAATAAATTTTTTCTTCACCTTTGCTGGAATGCAACGGCACCGTAAGTCGAATTCAAGAACTATCAGTGGTCTATCAGGAACTATCATCAGCATACCACAGTCAATTCACCAAGCATTTTTTCAGTTCATTCAAGGTAGAAATTCAAGGCTCAAAGAACAAAGCAGGTGGAACAATATCACGTACAGAATTTCTAATGCAATAATTTTCAACCAGTATTCAGACTCTTCATGATGAACATGGAGCAATTTATTTCCCAAACTTCGAAGAACTGTGCACGCCCATTAATGCTAAGTGTATTTGCATCTAGTTATATTAACTTCTTGATTGAGGGTCTTTTGTCCAAAGAAATTTTATGTAGATACTCGCCTCTTAATATTTAAATGCATAGTATGAGTTTTTGAGCTTCTCACTCATGCCAAATTGATGGAAAAAAGCTTCAGCGACAGAAATAACATTCCAAAATTTGGAAAGTTAGCGAGGTGAAAAGTTATTTTGGAGTTGAGGAAGTTACGCTGGACCTACATGACATCGAAATCGGCTACCAAGATTATGATACCCATTTCTCAGAAATTCCAATGTGCCAAGAGTTCGAATGTGCTGGACAAGAAACTCCAAAAAACGAAGAGATTGACAAACTGTCTGCCGTTGTTCAAAATGTCAAGCATATACCCTTAGGTAGTCTCGAAAAATTTGACGAGGAGTTGCCTGAAGAAACCGTCATTCCGTCAATCGATGTCAATGATGTGAACAACAATTTATCTGATCTGCCTGCCAGTGAGGTAAATATTGTTTCATAAAACGGCTTCAAAAGTTTTTCAATACCAAAATAAATAAGTTCGTTCTTTGCGCCAAATTTAATGGATTGTGAAAGCTCCATGGTAGTCCTGGATAAACTTGATGGTAAAGAATTCACAGCACTTGATGACCAATTCTTACCGATAGGGGAAGAAATTCAATATGTTACTGCCACTGCATATCCATGCGAAAATTATTCATCTGTTACCAGAAATGGTTCGTCAGAATCTCCATTATTGTACCTCGATGACGAAACTGGAAATATATAGCAATCTTCCATAGTTGAATGCGCTGCGTCTCATTTGCCTTCTAAGAATAAAAGTTTTGCAACCACAATGCTAGACAATGTATTGGTTAGGTACACCGAAGCACCTTGTATGGACTCACAACTCCTCCCACCATAACTCCGCAGTAGACACTTACAATGACCCCAATTTCGTTTGTGACGAAAATTCGAATAATGAAGAACGTACCGAGCCCACGCAAGAAGTTGTATTCACGGATTCCTCGGCAAATATTGAGTCAAATATGCATACCACAGTGTCAGAGGAAAGTCAAAATGTTCCAATCGAGTCCAATCCTAACGACATGATACGTGACAAAGTGAGAGACGAAGATAAAAAGCGTCATATTTCTCAAAACAAAATTATCTTAATGGAGAAACTATTTGTATCATCCTTGACATAACTGAAGAGGATCTCAATCAAACTTCCAAAATCATTTGATATTACAATTTCTGCGGAACTTCTTACTAACAGAGTGTACGATTTTAAAACTAACCGTTTCATTCTCAGAGGAGGCTGGCCAACTTTAATAAATTATGCCATGACTGATAAATGAAGAGTGAGTTCATTGAAATCAACAATCGTGTTCAATTAAACAAGGCGTATTTTGTAAAATGAGGGGGAAATGTGGGGGTGACTGTAGAATGGTTTTCGATATAACGCTACCTTAGAGACCCAAAATTGGTTACCCGGTCAATAGTAGTTTCTTTAAGAGGAGTTTTCAGTTTTGTGCAATCTCGGCCAATTGGAAGGCCAATTCAAGGTGCGGACAGAGAAAAATACGCAATCAATTGACTTCACGCTTTGCTAAATCCCTTTTCGTAGAAAATTTTAGTCATCAAGAAGGCCTCAGAGGCCTTCACAGAAACCACCCACAAAAAAGTGAAGATGTCTTGAAAAAAATTAGATCTAAAGAACATACTAAAAAGAGGCGGGACAAGGACCCCGCAAAAGAAATACTTTTGTTAAAACGGAAATATGCAAGCGAAAGTGTCAATGCAACACATATTCATTGCTTCATACAGTACACCAATACTACACCTGGTGATATGCAGGTCATACTTTATGATGAAAAATCGATTGTATTTCACAATGACTTTCTCCAGAATGAACGCACGACAACTTTCTTTAGTGCGACCGGATCTGTTGTCAGGAAAATTGATTCCAGACAACCTTTGCTATACGTGTTACTAGCATAAGCATGGTATTGTCAAATGGTATTTCATACCCCAGAAATGTTGAAGGAAAGATGAAGAAACGTGGAAATAATGAAAGTTTTTTAACGAATTGGAGCAAGTATATCTTAAATAAAAGCCTACAGTGGGAGGCCATTTACTCACATGATGGCGTTGGACTGGTCATATGCATTAATTATTGGTGTTGTTAAAGGTGATTTTCTGCACAAAAATTTCCAATTCTCTAGTATGGTGGATTTCGGAATCTTACTCGTGAACTTATGTTTATTCACTTTATTTAAACTTTAGGAATCAGCAATCAAACTGTTGAAGATTAATTCATTACTAGCTGGGACCTCTTAAATGGGGAAATCCGCCGCTGGAATAAGGGAAGAGCATGTGTATTTATTTGTTCCAACCATCTCATGAATGCAACAGAACGACTGCTGTCTTCAAAAGTAAACAAAATGAAGGAAGATATGGATATTTTTAGAGTATCTGTTGACATTGTTGGCAGATTACAAGAATCGTTCACTATTGATGAGTTTATTGTAATTTACGTGCCATGGTTCGGACACTTGGATTGGAGTATTGAACCAAGTATAAATTACAAGGAGACCTGAAAATATTTGGTGATAGGAAGAAATCAAAATCAACAATAAAATCGAAAAACATCCAGAAGCATATCCACTTATAGACCTATGAGATAGTTGGCATCTCTTGCGAGAGAAATCCCCATTTTACAAGCTTTACAAACTATAGAAAACTGAAGAATTACAGACGGGTAATTCGCAAGTAAAAATTTATCCTCAAGTTATGCAACAAGATTTTTAAAAACTTAAACATTCTCGTTTGTGTAGATGAAACCATGTTTGATGATATTGAAGTCAACAAATTCTATAATGAGGATATACTCAAAGCACTGACAGACGAGAAGATTCCCATGTGGCCGTTTTGGTCCGCAGCCGTCCTACGAGCAACATATTTTCTTAATTTCATTCGACAACGCAACGCCTCCTTTGAAAGCAACTTCAACATAAGAAAAACATTGCAAAAACAGAGAAAAGTAAGAATTTGAAATATACAAACTACGTACAAAAAGCTAAGGTATATCATGACGGATCATTGCAGGAAACATTAGAAAATTTTCTGAAACTTGGGGGTAAGATAAGGAAGAAACGCAAGCATACGAAAACGGCTGTAGAAGAGTCTTGGAAGTACTCCAAAAAATAGGATTCCAGAGCACGTCGTCGTTTTAAAGAAAACATTAGATCGTTTGAGAATGACGGTGAGTGAGAAGTTTTTTAAATTTCAGACAAAAAATTCATCCAAAAATTTAATAAATGAATATATTACTACAGAAGCAGACACATCGGGTAAACGGTGATTGCAACATTGTAAGTGACGAGAATATAGGATTGCAAACGGATTTCAGATATAAATAATTCGTGTTTTATTAACGCGTCCATGCAGGCTCTTCTATCTTTTTCGAGTGTACAGAGAGCAGCATTAATTAAAGATTTCATTTGTGGTGAAAAAGGTAACATAGTTTCTGAAAATGAGACTCTAGGGCAAGGAATAAAACAATTGTATTCCATGATAGAAAAAGAATTTAGCATTGGCGATGAAAATAACGCCTTAGAATTTATTTAGTTTCTTTTGCACCATAAATCGTGTTTTGGTGTTAAATCATGCTTTGAAATTTTGATACAGGAAAGTATAGTGTGTATGAATTATGAATGCAATAATAGCAGGGTTGCCGGAACTGAATGTATTGAAATATATGTTCAATTAATTGTCAACATACCAGCTTGTATAAGTCAGCAGGTATTTTCAGAAAGCATAATTTCTTGCAGATGTGTGTACTTGTGAATCTGAGACTATGAAGGAGACAATGTGTGTAGTGGCAGCGCTTGATTGTCTTATAGTCAACACTCAAATATTTAAGTTTCAACGGACACAAAGTTAAACAGTCCCCACACCATAAACAGTATGAAGAATATATCGAATTTAAAACTTAAGGGTTAACTAAGTATAGGCTAGTGTCTTTCGTTACCCATATTGGAAAAACCAGGAGCTGTGGACATTGTAGAGCGTACATTCGTGGCAGAAGCAACTGGATTTGCTGCGACGACACTGTAATGACTCGACACTTGAATGTTAGAGTCTGTAAACATTCAATTTTATGAAAAAGAAAAATCATCGTCATAGAATAAATATCACTTTCATAAATCTAGCAAATTTTTTCTATAAGTTTCTATAAATCTAAGAAACAAAATGCGTTCATTAATTTTAAACAAATGTGGAGTGTATATACATAAAATCAATCAATAAAATAATTTTTAAGTGTCACATTATTACTCAGTTGCTGTTAATCGGGGAGGCATAGACTAAAAATTCAATAAAACCTGGCATTTGACAGATACAAAAAATACCGTACATCATGAATTCTCAAGGCCATCTCTGTACTTCTTGTGCTTATCTTGTAGCTCTTATCATTGGCTTCGAAATGGTGTGCTACTTGTGTTGGTGCGGTACGTTTATCAATAACAAATCTCCAAACCAAATTTAGGTCATTTGCTAAGCTGTTTAATATGTAAAGTGTCGTAGCTCCTGAATTCTCCAGGTTATCTAGGCACTTCTTGTGTTTATCTTTTAGGTCTTTTCATTGGCAACAAAGTGATGTGCTATTTGTGTTGGTACGTTCACTTAAATTTGATTTAAATACATAAGTACTAAAATTAGCTGATTTTTTTCCTTATTCGTTTTACTGAAATGCGTTTTTATGGTTTTATCGTGTTTTAATGTGGCATGGACTTAATTGGGAGTTTAATTGTAATATTTGATTCATTTTTGGAATTTTAAAATTTTGTCCTGGAGGGATATATTTTGTACTGTGGGGTTAATAAATTTGTTTTGGGAAAACATGTTTTAAATTCGCAGACGTGCTCTTTAGGTATCTTATAAAAGTGACCATAGTAACGTTTTCCAGCGTTTGCCGTTAGCCTAAGGAGACTTTAAAGTAATCTAGCCCAAGATAATAAATCAGCCATTGCAAAAAAAGAATTCAAAATGCCATTCCGTTTTGAGTTGATCGTGTTGACAGACGGACAGAATGATGTTTGTCCCGAGTTGAGTTTGTTCCATTCTTGCACTTTTTTAAATCTGACTGGGACTTTACATTATAAAATATCAATTTCAATTCAAATAATTACCAAAAGAAAACAAATATATTTCCGCTTTTAAAAATACGTAGGTTGTACCAGAAAAGATGAGTCAACTTTGATAACGCGTATCTCAAAGAAGACGTCTTCAATTAATCCGAT
>JAQIXX010006066.1:0-12826 GCA_034700605.1 Willowsia nigromaculata
AGATGGACCATACATTCATGCTTATCAGCTACCTTCCAACCACAAAGTGTACATTCAAACGTCCTTGATGGCTGGACTCCCATTACTTTGATAAGCTTTTTGGTAGCGATTTTCTCGGTCACTGGATCATGGTTTTCGGAGATATGAACTCGTAAGCTTACTCTGGATTTGTACTTTTTGCCACATTCTGGGATTGGACAAACAAACGTTTTTATTACACCATCTCCGATTCCATGGAACTGGGCCAAATGTCTGGGCAAGTTTCCCTGGAGAATTTTCCCGCATTCTGGACACTCTTTTGGGCCACCGGATCGATAATCAACTCCAGATTCTTTTTTTCCGATTAATTTGTTTCTTATTTTTCTTTTCCGTTTTGCTTCTCTCTTTTTTTCATTTCTTCTCAACTTTAGTTGACGGAGAGTCTCTTCCAGCATGTCAGGATGATGATTCTTCACGTGATTGACAAATTGCTTTCCATAAAGACAATTTTCTCCACAATGTTCACACTGAACAGTATCCTTTCTGATGGGTGGTTCGGTAACTATATTGTGGGAGTCCACCTTGTGTTTCCAAAGCTTTCCTGCAGTTTGGAACCGTTTTGAGCAGATGTCACATCGATTTTCAATGCCTTCATGCTCTCTTCTGATGTGTTGATCGAGAGTTGCTTTTTCCTTGAAGGATTTTGGACATTGAGGACAAACGAGCTTATTTTCTGGTAGGTTTCCTTCCCCGTGGATCAAATGAAGATGACGCTGCAGAGTCGCCTTTGTTGAGAATGGTTTGTCGTTGCAGTGGGGGCAATTCCAAGTTGATCCTGTCTTTTTAACTTCCGTGGTGAATTTCATGTCAGCACTATCTCTGTGTGGTGGTGGTGTAGCCAATGGAAGATAGGGAATACTCCTAGCTTTTTCAACAAGTGGTTCCACTTCCATTGCAATTCTTCCAGGATCAAGGTGGCTTGGCATATGGGTGCCAAGAACGTGGGCCCAGAGATATGTTCCTCTTTTAAAGTGCTGAGGGCACAAAGGACATCGAATTCCTTTATTATTGGGATTATGCACAGCTTCCTTGTGAATTTGAAGATAGTAGGTACGATAAGTCTAAATTAGGGTACAAGAACATTAGAATGCATTAATCCATATCATCAAATTCAAAACAGCAGAGTATGCAAATACGTGCAAAATCAGTAGAACATGTTCAGATCAGGTACCTGACCACATTCTTCACACATGGTAAATTCTGGCTTTGCTGCTGTCGCAGAGGAAGGCACTGGAATCACTGGATCAACTTTAATACGTAGTTGCTCCTCATCAGAAGATTTTAGTGATTGGTTTGGTTTCATTCCAGTTCTCGGTTTAGACTTTTTAAGCTTTAGAGTGATGCTGCTGATTTTCTTTTCAAGAACCGACAAAACCTAAGGGCCAGAAATAAAATAAAGCATGCACGCAAGTGTCATGTCAAAAGCTACTTAGCAAATCAAAATTATTGTAATTGAATGTTTGGACCGTATTTCTACCTTATCTTGGCTGGAAGTCGACGCGGTGACCTGTTTTACCCTCACTTTCAGCTTTTTTCTTGCCAGAGCGATCCGAGACTGGATTAGCTTAGATTTCTTGAGGTGTGTGTTTCCTGATGAGGTTATTTTACGAGGACCCTTATCCCCCGTTTTTAGTTTCAACTTTTTTGGAAAGGATGTTACCGGTTGTTTTTCTTTCTTGTTTGGAACAGCGTCATTTTCATCAATGACATTTGCATTCCTCTTCGTAATTTTCGTTTTACATTCAATATTTTGATTTGAAGCATTTTCAGTTGCATCGTGTTCTACAGAAACTTGGTATTTCTGCTCAATTTCTTGCTGGTCGTCTGCATGAGGGGATGGCGGTGGACTATAAGATGGTAAGGGCGAAGAAGGGTTATGGTCTTCATCTGAAGGTTCTGGCGATCCAACTTTAACTTTTAAAGTAATTATTGTTTTTATAGGCGCTTCATTTCCAGCAGGTGGTTGACTACAAGATGCTGATGTTAAAGGAAAAAGATGATCGTTTTCTTCTACCTCCGGGTTTGGCGATTTAGCTGCAGGGGCTGGAGCTGAACTAACATTTAGCTGAAGTGCTTCACTTAGTTTAATAGGTTGTCTGTTAAAATCGCAACAAAAGTTTGCCCACAAGCGATTCATTCTGATGGTGTCTGCCGGATGAGTCATGTTTAAGCATTCATTGAAGAATTTCAGTCTCAATTCCAAATTACTTTTGATATCACAGGTCTGTGTGGAGTAGTCCAGGGATTCTTTAAGAACCTTCCTTGCCTTTCGTTCCAGTTCCCTGAATTTCTTGACTCTCGCCGTCTCATCCCTCTGCTGAGTGACCAGCTTGTCATTGATATACACCTTTCTTGTTAGCACATATACGGCATAGGGCGACTGCTCGGTGTCAAAAGGCGTTGGATTGATTTGGTAATTTTGCCACTGCTCCACAGCCAATTTGTCGTACTTTTCCCAAATTTTCAATGCAGCTATTTCGCCTGGTGGTATATGACCTTGTCGCTGACCAATAGTGATGTACTTAAAAATCCTTAGATAAAACGGATGATATTCTCGGGGGTCCATGTTGAGTAGCTTAATAGACTCATTGATGGCGCCGACAATATTCTTCTCCATTTCAAACATGAAGAATACCTTATCTTGGTAGTTTTGTTCTGACCCAACATGTTGCTTTGGTGGTGGTGCAGAGCCTGACTGAGACTGTACGGTGGAGGCGGCTATTGTTAGCGCTGCTGGAGTTTCCAGTTCGACAATGCTCCCCAAATCTGCCAAAGGATCACTAATTATCGGGCTGTATGCTGGAACAAAATTGCTGACGGTGAGTGTTGGAACATCAATTAGTATATCATTGGGATCGTTGAGCAGGAAACGATTGTCAACCGGCACCTCATCCTCTCCATCATCTTCGAAATTCAATAGGTAACTCATCTTGCTTTCACACGCTCAAAAACTCCCAATTTGTAATGATGATCAGTTCCTGTAACCCATAAATTAATGAGCAATTGAGCAATGAGAGAAAGATAACAAGAATGAGTAAACAAGTTACAATGTCATTTATACGGCATTTTGGCATTCCTTATTGAATAATAAAATAATAACTTACAACTTTAAGTTTAGTGATTTTACAAACAACATACATAATTCATCTTCTATAGATAACATGAACATATCATCCAGTCTGCCATAGATCAGATTTTATCATTTCATCTGCATGACATCAGTCTGCCGGTTTATCAGAGCCAAGGACAACATGTAAACTGAAAAATCAAACCCAGAGATGAAGATTTTATAAATACTAGTAACTTGAACAAATATATCAATCATACTGTACTGTCCCTTGTCTGTGTCATGCATAGAATCAAAAATATTACCAGAAATGAATGAAATGATTACCTGCTTTTCACTTTCAACTTTAACTATAACATTAAAACGCAAACAAGTGATTATTTGGAGCTTGTAAGGAGCTTGCAGATTATCTGCAAATTATCTTAATTGCAGATAATGAATAATCCGTCTTGATCGGTTTCACATTTAATTTATTAATTCATACCATTTTAAACAAAATATACAAAACTAATTCAAATGTCTCCAAAATCAACTTATTTCTCGTTTAGAGATCGATTTATTCAAACAATCACGCAACGCTGATTTGAATTAACAATGCAAATTTTTCCACGGATTTTACAATTTACTCACCAGTCACCAATATCACAGTTTTCACTATAATTGATGCAGAAGCTGTTCGAAAACATGCGAAAATTATAAAAACTCCGTAAACACAAAAGAGGATTCTTGAACTCTTGTCAAGCTCGATATCCTGTGAACGAGAGCCATAAGCTAACAGCTGAGCTAGAGCTCAGCATTGCATGAATTGCATCTATGCATTTTCCTTTGTTGCTTATTGCGCGTCCCCAGCTACGCGTCACTGCCCTGCCCCTCTGCATTCATGCACTTAAATTTATAGTAGGTAATTAATCATTAATTAAATTAGTAGTTAAATACCAAATCAAATGATTGTTCTATATTTTGAAAATTAATATTTGGAAATAGTTAAGGCTACGTAGCTGTGATAAATGCGAATGCCACCTCCCCCATGGATTTCAAAATTTCACTGACGCATTTTACTTCTTTCTTGGCATTATTTTTTATTCCGGAATTTCATATTGTTTCGTGGACTGAAACACAAATAAAACATCTTAGTGGGGAAAACCATGTTTTGGTACAAAACGCTCGTAAACACAAATATTTAAGACACAAAACGGTAATGCTCTAAAATACATAATTAGGTATTTAACAAATTTACTAACTGAACTTTTCAAACGTAATCTTATAAAACCATTTACCACCTCTCTGGAACCATTGAACGTGCTTATGAAATGAGATTGTATGAACTACTATTTGTATTTGGTCAGTTGACTGTTTGAATGTATATTTTACAATGTATGTACACTATCATGAATACTACAAGTTTTCAAAAATGAAAATGATGCCTAGCTGGATTTTTGTTAATGTGCAAACCAAATCCTCTAATAAAGCTAACCATGAAATGACTCACTATATTTTTAAACACTGACCAAATTCGAATCCTTGAGATCCATAGTAGCTCCATCAAAAAAATCTTGATACCCAAAACCTGTACACCAGACAAAACTACGAATATCGCCTTAATATTCTCGAGTGAAAGACTCATCCATTGTCGTTTATCCTCAAATCTATTCGCAATCAGCTTCATTGCTTCATATTCATTCGCCGCATAATATTCACTTCCTGGCCATCGTTGTAGCACCATCCTCCATGACCACATTTTTAACCACTCTCGACTAATACCTGTTTCATCTAGTTGTCTTGTACGCTTAGCAATGTAGGGATCAACATTATTGATAACCTTTAGTCCCCTCCAAACCCCAGAGTAAAATTCCTTTCCAATACTGACATCGTCGTACTCCAGATGAGTATTGTTTCCAAGTTGGAACGCGTGCTGGTATATCCGAAGCTGCGACTCAATTATAGCCTTACCCTTGTCTGTTGTGCATGTTTTCAAAGTGTCAAAAACTACAGTTTCATTATGGTTTTCTTCCGTAATTCCAGGTCCAGTGATTATTGTTATATTAAGACCCAATAATTTCTTTTCTTTATCTATTGTTAGCAGTGGGGGCGAGGTAATCTTTAGACTCCAGCGTATATTAGCAATGCGAGTTAAAAGCCCATACAACGTAAAGTTATTGAGAATGAGATCATCCAACGTTTCATAATGAAGCTGTTTAACTGGGAAAGTTAGATAACTGATAATTCCTCCCTTGTAAACATCACTTAGACAAATTCCGGCAAGTATAAGACTCCCATAAATGGAAAAATGTCCAATCATTTTCCCGTGAAGCTCTCTAATGTCACGTTGTCCTTGTTCTAAGAGTATTCCCAAACTTGAGAAGATGGTGGACCAATATACTGTGCGATTACAATTGTTACTTCCTGAAATCAAAAGCAAAGCTGCAAAATAGAACATTATGATACCACACCATGTGAAAGTATCAAATGCAGCATAAAATGTTCCGAAAGGAAGTTTCTCAGAATAGCGGCGTCTGCCCCCACAAGCAATGAATCGAAATGGATGAAATTCCTGTGGCATGAGAAAACCTTGTTTTGGTCCTTCTGTGTACTGTAGAGCTGGCATAAGTATTTGCTCAGGGTCAAAATATAAGCATTTATCACAGCCGATATAAGAGAGACTAATTTCGCTCAGGATCTCTTGATTTGTAAAAGTTCGATTGACAAAAATTAAGCCTGCTAAGGCTTGATTTAAGTAACTTGTCGCAAATTCCATGTCACACTTGTGAATATTCGATTTTGGAAAAGATATTCGGAATTTTTCATTATCCTTTTGAAACGTTGATACAGAAAAGTCAGTCCAAGTATCACTACATGGGTGTCTTATTGACCACAGTTCACGGGATTTATAGACGTTTAGATACTGGGTGAGATACTTCCAGGATATGACTGAGCTTGCAGGTAAGAATTCTGGACTTAATGTTAGACACTGCTTACAAAATCGGCAGAAATAGTACATTTGGATTGAATTTTTGTCGGATCCGAACTTACGGTAATTGCAAGTAAGTCGGCATGAAACTGTAAGCTATGGTTCCCATAGTAATTCTCATTTAAAAGATAGGCATACAGATTCACCCATGGGGAGTCAGCGATGGAATTGTCCAAAACGGGTTTTGCTGATGACAAAACGATGATGCAAAACCTTTGATGGGGGTCATCTTGAAAGTAGTGCTCTCTCTCTGTACTGAGATTTTTATAATTGTTTCCGAAATTTATGTAGGATTTAGGTACTTTAAGCATATAGTTATTGGTGATATTGCTGTAGTATGCAAAATCAGAATCGTGCATATTTGGCGGAAACACAAAGAACTGAGCAGTACAAATCAAGTTTTTCCTTTGGACTGCACAAATTATGTTTTCGTCTTCATTTGATACCCTGTTATTTTCTGAAACGCTTGTAACCGGATTCTCTTTATTTAGTACCGCATATCTTGAAACAACTAACGGAGCCACACTAAAATTTAAATTTAGATTTGGATAGTTTATTGCATGAACTAAACAGTCAGCAAAAACCAGGAGATACTCGTCTAAATTGAGATGCGTTTTGTTGTAGTATTCCTTTGTGCATACTGTGACAGATGGAATTAGAAGAGCTATGCCAATTTTTAGTATAGGCTTGATTAGATTCTTATATTGGGCCTGTCGGATGTTCATATTTTTACACATTATGTTAGTAAAAAGCAGTAAATACTTTGGAGAAATTTGTTTCTCTTTAATTCACAAGTTTTGTTTCTTGTAATCGCACATATAGTTTTTATTTGCATGTGATAGCGAATATTTAACTTAAGTTGTCATGGGGAAAAACGAATAACATATTGAAAAAACTGAAAACAGTCGATAGTTGCTAAATAATCGAGAAAATTCAGACAATAAGTTGAAGCATTTATTCCTTTTGAAATTTCTTTATTATTTCAAAGAGTTGACAGAAGTTCTTATAGACAATTGCAAAATAATAGTTTCCATTAAATTAGAGAAAGTTTACATAAAGTGTGTCATATTTTATGCATTTGGTTAAATTCTTTCATAGAAATTGTTCATGCTGATATGTATGTTGAATTTTAGTAAGTGAATAGTAAATAACGATAAGATGATGCTGGATAGTCATAGATTAAGTACACTACCTATTCTGCGGTTATCTATATACAACAATTCGTGTTATCGCCATTGTCAAGTATTGAAACAAAGAAAACTTTAGTCTTTTTGTCCATCCTACGACAAACTCAGTCAAAAGGCAAATCATTGACCCAATATGAATAGCACCGATTAGGATGAAGAACTTTGGTAAACCTCCATCAAGATGCTTACCCTCCGCCAATTCTTTCCTCTTAATATTTTGCTCATGTACTATCCCCATTTCCTCCCTAGTTGATGCCCAATGCTCACTCCCTGGCCACCCTTTTAGTACGATTCTTCTGCGCCACATTTTCAGCCACTCGCCAATAATCCCTGCTTCATCGAGTCTTCTAGTTCTTATACCTATTGTTAGATCCACATTATTGAAAAGTTTCAATCCTCTCCAATATCCAGAGTAAAGTTCCTTTCCAATGCTGACGTCATCCCATTTTAAATGCGGCATGTTCCTGAGCTGGTGTGAAATCTTGTAGACATACTCTTCTGGTTGGAAGTACGCCACTCCTGCTTTACGGTGACACATTTGTATTTTATTAAATATCCACATATTGGATGCGTGTTCCAAAGGTTGAGTAACATTCAACAGCTCAATTTCCTTTCGTTTAGTCAACAGAGGAGGAGATGTAATGACAAAACTCCATTCCAAGCTGCGATATTGTTCATAATGTGAATTATTATCCAAATTTGGAAATGGATATCGATAGAGCGTAAAATGTTCTTGGAGGAGGTCCTTTAGCGTGTCGAAGGGTAAATGCTTCGTAGGAATCGTCAAGCTAGTTATGTTGTCTCCCCTGTACAAGTTGCTCAACAAGACTGCACATATCGATAAGCTGCCATAAATTATGAAGTGGTACATTTTTCCACGAAATTTGTCAACCTGACTATGACCTTGTTCTACAAGTATTGCAAAGCTGCTCAAAATCGTCTCAGTCCATTTCAGTTTGAAAATAAGATTCATCCCTAACAGCACAATGAAGTATGCTAGCAAAATCAGTAGCCATGTAGGAAGGTCAAACGCAGAATAGAAGGCTTCAAAGCTCATTTGATTTGTATATTGTCGGGTACACATTTTGGCTATTCCTGCATATTATGCAGATGCGGCTATTGTTGAAAGCGTTCTACTTTCAGCATCTCTTTTTACATTTTATTGTTCTTTTTGTTGGACCTTCAGTCCCTTCAAACAACGATATTTTTACGTTCGTCTGGACCCTAAGTCCATACAAACAATGCATTTCAGATGGCTTTCCGCTACTATAAAAGGAGCGAGAATTCTGCTATCATTATCAGTTGTATTTTGTCCTTACCGTTGAGATCATTCTCTTTGACGCAATACTGGAGCTCTGCTCTAGCAGTTTACTTCTACAGTTCTGAGAGCTATCCCTCTGAACTATTTTTCGCCTTGATTTCCTTCGGAAACGAAGACGTTCCTGGCTACCCGACTTTGGAAATTATTCCCGAAGTTTCTATCTTTATCAATCATAAAACACTTGTGTTTTATCGCCGATTTATTTCTCATATAAAATTACCTACGCATTCACTTGCATACATAGGTATTGGACCTGATCATCTCTTTTCTTTGTTTTGGTTGTTTCATATATCACCCATATATTTCGACCTTACAATTCAAAAACACAATCCTCTCAGTAGCGTAAGGAAAGTGGGCGTACAGATTTTTTCCAGTGTTCCGGTAGGCATAGAAACCTGATTGGATTTAAAAAAAGTTTTTAGCCCAATAAAAGATCATTATTTTTAAGCGTTTTCTTTCGTTTTAAAATATTTCTGTCATACACTCAAAACACACATGTTTGGAGTAGCTGTATCCACCCGTATTGATTATCAAACTGAATTGAGTAAGATTTCTCCCTTCTGAACGCAACTTCCTTACATCCGCTTCCGATTCCTCGAGCATTTTGACAAAATAGCGGGGGAATAGTTCAGAGGCGGAATTTTTCTGCTCTTGGAAGAATCTGGCAATGTCCCATTGATCCAGGTCAAAATAAAGTACTGAAAAGCAAAACAATTATTTCAAACTTTTTTTTTGATTCAATGAAATTTTCGAAATTTGGTTGATTTTGAAGGAGAAATTATTACACACCTGGTCTACCAAGTTTATCATGGGTGTTCCGGGAATATGGGAATCTGGAATTCATTTCATCCCAGGGTTCCTCTAATACTGAATCGATCTTATTTTGACTCCTCCATACCAAATGCTGAAAAGTAGTAAAACAAATCATTATTTAAAAAAAAATAAAACCCACTTCCTAAATTCAAAATAAATTAAGAGATCAATATTACCTCCCGTAATGCCTGTAGTGCGTCTGGAACGCTGAATTTCTTTTCTGCCAGCCATTTTGCTAGGTAGACGTCATCCTTCATGTAATCCAGTTTCAACTCCTTTTTCAAAAGTCCCCTCAACTCTGAAATGGAGCTTTGCTGCACATCAGTTAAATCTTCCAAAGCCAGGTATACCGTTGATAACCCATACAGCTTTCCAATTACCATACCAATAAAAACCAAAAGTATTCCAAATTTCCAACCCATTGTTTCAATTTTTCTTAAATTTTGGAAAATTCAGTAAAAACTAAAGTGTTTATAGCTCAGATAGCAAAGTTGCACTGTGTATGGGAAAACGAGAAGACTGCAGACTTTATGTACGTGAAACATTGCTCGGGAAAAATTTATATTGAATTTTAAAAGGAGCATACAAATGTATGGCTACGTATTAAGGTAAATAATATTCAAAAAATATTTTTAACTCCTTTAAGCTTTTTCCCCCTTTATCAGAGGATTAAAAGTACCCGTGTATACAATGGAGCCCTTCTATTTGTATCCTTTATTCTGTAAAAATGGTCTTGTCTTCATATAAACCCCATTTTAGTTATTATGGACTAGTCCACACTGGTAGCGTAAAAAATCTATCGATTTCCTCAACAGTTAATTGTAAATTTTTAAACAATGGCTGGTACATTTGTTACAAGAAAATGAATAAAATGAATAGATTTTGGGGGGACGACAAAGGTTGGAATCCATTAGAAATTTTACGGTATGACAAGCCCTTTTGAACAAAGCCTCAATTCTTGTTTCCTAAATTCACACAGCTAGTAGTAAGGTAGTTAACAAATAAAGCACAAAATCCATGTAAAATTAAGGGCGCAATGCGAGCATAAAAGAAAGGAAGTCAACCGGAAAAGAAGGATACAATTTGGAACGTCCCGATAGAAATATTTGGAAAATATGAAGAGAAAGTTGGAGTGTCCAGTGTGTTCGAAAAAGTGTTCCACGAGGCAGGCGCTAGAATTCCACATTCGATTTCATACGGGTGAAGAGCCTTATCAATGTGACATCTGCAACAAGGCATTTACGCAGGCACAGGGCCTTAAGGGTCACATGAATTCCTTCCATACTGTAAACCCCATAGAACCTTACGATTGTGACCTCTGTCCAAAAACATTTTCCACATCTTATTTTCTCCTGCTCCACAAACGGGTACATGCCGGAGGTAGACCGTTCAAATGTGACCTCTGTGATAAGCGTTTTGTCAATGCTCCCATCTAAAAACTTATCGAAGGACGCATTCCGGTGAGAAACAATTCAAATGCGAGATTTGCGGGCACGCCTGCGCAGACAATAGGAACTTCCAGACGCATCTCAGCTACCACGCTGGCGTCAGACCGTTTCCGTGGCAACTTTGTGGCAAGGCGTTTTCGCAACAGAGTCATTACAAAGGTTCCATTTTGCGACATACTGGGGAAAAGCCACACAAATGTAAAATCTGCTCGAAAGCATTTGTTGATAAGTCGAAGTTAAATGAATACTTAGCCCTCCACAATGGGGACGCCACAAGTGTTAACTCTGTGGGGATGACTTGGCGTCATACCGAGAGCTGATAAGTCACATGAGGAGGCATACGGAGGGGAAGCCCTTCAAATGTAAAAGCTGCTCGGAAACATTTTGTCACTCCGCATCATTATCTTAGCATAACCGGAAAAACCACCTTAAAGAGAACAATTATAATTGCTTGTTTTGTGGGAGGGAGTTCCTCCAAGAGAGGACACCAAGAACACATGATGCACACAATGAAGACGCCAGAAAATTGTGGGGTCTGTGGTCAAACTTTTCAAACGGTTCAAGCACTCAGGAATCATAAGAGGTGGTGTCATCCAGATAAAATTAAACTTTGATGCAGTTGCTTAGCTATCAGTTCAAAGTATTCGCAATAATGTATTTAAAGATATTGCAAAATAATATTTATGTTTATTCTACTTCAAATGTTACTATTTTTTAATCGCTAGCAGTTAAATGTTAACGTGTTTATGTAAACTATTTCCAATATTAAATAGGCTAATTGGGATGGAAATTTCTGGAAATAATTTATTCTTGATTTGTACCTCGGATACACTTGGAGACGAGAATGACTCCGGCTCCCTCCAGCCGTCTGTCATCTTCCTGCTTCGGAACATTCTGGAAATTCCAAGGAGAAAGTTGGGCAGTTACTTGAAAAGGTTTGGAGGAACCTCATCTCCCCTGGATAGTTGAGTTGTGTGTAAACTGCAAAGAAGATATGGAAAGGGCGAGTAGAACCTTTCAGGAAATTTTCGAGGCAACCAAGAAGTACAAGCAGATGAAAAGGGATATCATCAAGACAATTAAGGCAACTGAAGGGCAACATTAAATCAATGGATTATACTCAATATTTTGTTCATTTGGGTACTTAATGTTTCAAAATATCGTAGTATTCTGTGTAGTACTTACGATTAGATGACTGTTTTTGGTTCCCCAAACGAAAGTAAGTGATGTGCTGTATAAAGTTTTCAAACAGACTTAAACCAGAGAATTATTTATCAAAACTGAGGTTTCAGAGAATTCTCCATATATTCTGTTAAATTTTAAGCTCAAATTCTAAAAATATATACTACATATTTTCGCAGCAATAATATGTATTACATCATCTGTTTATTTGTAGGGATGCATAATTTTTTCTTTTTCTTTGACAAATTGAATAATAATAGTGAGGAACTATTTAGACGTTCGCCGTGGCCAGCAACGATTTTTTAACAAAAATTTCAAATTTTGTGTATTGGGTGGTTTTAGCATCAAATGCATTAAACCACTGTTGGATTTTCGAATTTTGACTTATCGCCTCAGATATTGACAAAAGTTTCAAAAATGTTGTGCCCACTCTGGTGGCTACAGTTTTAAAGCTAGAGACTTCAAATTTGGCATGTAGGTACACAATTAAAAACTGAAGAAGGCGATGCTTTGCGTTTTTTAAATTTTTGAAAACTAAAGAAAATTTGGCGCCAAAACGTTGTAATTTAAAAACGGTGTATAATATTTGTGTTTTGGTAACGGATATGAATTCTACACTATTTGTTACATAATCTAGCACATTTTGTTACTGAAATTTAGTTATTACTAACATAAAAAATCGAGTTCAAGTATTCAAAAATCTTAAAATCGTCTGTAATTCAAAAACTAAATAGAATTTCGAAATTCGGTTTCCAGCACCTAATACTACGTAAAAAACTACACTAGGTGCTTGCTTTGAAA
>JAQIXX010006067.1:0-12826 GCA_034700605.1 Willowsia nigromaculata
TTTCAACCCCTTCCCTCCTTCTCGCCACCTGGTGGACAAGTCGAAGAGGTCAAATCGTTACTGGATACATCATCGTCCAAGCTGTACCCATGCTTCTATTCGTTATTCTCTGCGGTATGGCGTCAGTTCAAAAGATGTGTGCCCTTGATGTGATCTACGCCCAAGTTCCAATCAGACTCTGTTTGATCCTCTTCACAGTTTTCACCTGGATCTACCAACTGCTCAAGTTTTTGCTCTTGGAACTCTACGTGATTGAGATGCATCTGAAACAGAAGCGGAAGGACTATGGATTCAAGAAGACTCGAGCGACATCAAAAGTGGTGCCTGTGGGTGGACATGGAGAAGTGGATGTGGAGAAAGTTGTGGAACAAGAGAAAAAGATGTTCAATCGGATTACCAGTGAGCCGGAAGAAGTTCATGCAGTGACGGGGAAAGCTTTGGCGAGGAATATCCTCGAGTTGGGGGACAGCACGGAGGATGAAAGCACTGCCGAGAGATTGAAGCAACATCAACATGAGAAGAAGCTTAAAGCGAAGCAGAGAATTAAGAAGTTGAAAAGTGGAATGACTGTATTCAAATTGAAGACGCGTGGAGAAAAGAGTAGTGGCAGCACTAGCACGTCTCAATAAAGCAGTTGTCTTAAAAGTAATATGTTTAATGAACCAGCGGAGTTTAGTGAACAGTGGAATTTATAAAATTACAGTTTTTTAATTAGCGAGTAAAATAAAATGAGATTTTCCTCAAATAAAATCATAGGTTTGTAGGATATTTATTAAAATACCTGGATTTTTGAGAATCATGATGCATACAACTTATAAATGTGACATAATGAATGAGTAATGGTAATCAATGACGAAATACTTTTATCATCACATATCCCATTTGACAACGATGCAGATAACATTTCTCATTTTGTTGCAATCTGATGATACTGCCGATGGGCTAAAAAGGCATTTGGTTAAACAGCATCCAACATCGCAAATTCCTTTGAATCAGTTTTTTTTAAAAGTAATGTATTCACAATGCAAAATGCTGCGAATTAAAACTTTAAATTTTGTTCCTTTAATTTTTCATGCAAACTGACATTATTCCGGACCATTGAAGTCAAAATATTAATGCAAAACTATTCTTAGGTTTGTATATTTTCGAATTCAGAATAAGTAGTAAGCACTGGATTTTATGGTGTCTATGTAAAAATGATTGAGTTTAATCAAGCTAAATTATGTATGCATGTAAAATGTAAATATAAAATGCACAACAAATATGAAAACCACATTAGAAATGAATCCGCAGTTTTGCGTGAACAATTAACTTTACCAATCGATGAAATGATCTATAAAAAACTTTTAATCTTTATTATCTTGACAAAAATAGAGACAACAACAGCCCAAGTTTACGCAAAAAATGCAAGTGCGCATATTCATATTATTACGATATTAATCTAAACTGACAATAACTGCAAAATGGCAATCTTTTAATTGCTGTACTATTAAGATTGTATAATTGAGATTTGTTATATATTTTCCTAAGAAACAATGGCATCTAATAGAGAAATGCCATTATAATTGTCTTTTTTCAATTCACGGAAGTATTATTAAGAAGATGTCTCTTGAATGCGAAGTGTTTGTCTTGCACAATTCCAATAAAATTCTCGAACTTTAAAATGTCGTCTTTGTTGCCATATGAAGCTGTAAATTACAAAAGGAGACGGGGACAAGATTGTCTAGTGGTCCCACGCATAAGGAGTCATAATATTCTTTTTACTGGATTCACGTTGGTCGTGTGTTTCCATACGTTTTCATCAGTATTGTTTGTTAATGCTGTGGCTGTAACAAATTCAGGTTATTCACGAGAAAAACAAATAGCCAGAATAAATCTACAAATCAATCTTCATAAAACAATGTGGATTTTTTTCCTTCCAGGAAATTCATCAACTTTCACCAACACTTCATCAAATCATACACTGTCCACAACTCCCCCAACAACAACTTCAAAACCTACTTCACCGCATCCTTCTACTACTCCACAGCCAGAACTTACTCCATTCAAGTTATCCCAGTTTATGAAATCACTTCACAAAATTGTCGAGAAACACTGTATCGGAGCGGTGAATAGTTTAGAGATGGAGTCATTCCTAGCATTCGTCAACCGTCAAATCCTCCAAGGAGAAGTTCCACAAACGCATCAACACCCATTGCATTTTAATTCCCTCTATAGCACTCTCACAGGTTGTGCAAATCATCTTTTTCTTCCACTCCGCCCACCACCATCACCCTATCACAGTTTTCCTTCAAGTATTAACAACGGTCGTAACAGAAACGAGCAGAATAAATCAAAGATCTTTGGTGACATCAAGAAATCCTTAAAACCCCAACCAACCACTATTCCACCAACGACAACTTCAACAAAGAAGCCTCAACCCTCCACCACCCCAACAATAAAACGTGCCCATAGAACAACCGTCATCACATCCACCAGTAAACCTTTACACAACGATAACACCACGAGCACTGTCCCTCCCACCTCCAAGAAACCTCATGTGACCAATTCCTCTGCCACAACGCCAGGAACTAAACGACCTTCAGGAAAGACCACCTCTATACCGACCACTGAGAAACCAGCGCACAAGTCATCTTGGCTCACCAAATTTTTCCACCAAGCTGCCACTTGGTTTGGTCGTAGGAAGCGAGATTTGAGCACTAGAGACTCCTCAAGTGATGATGATGAAATGATGCCATTTTATTCCACGATATTCGTAGGCAAGAGCGGAGATAACGACTGGGATAGTTATCATTTGAGGCGGAAGTCAATACCTGCTGGAAAAGGGAGAACTGGTGCATATCTCCATTTCCTTCACATGTTCAGAAATATGATGTACGTCGGGGTCCACAAGTGTCCAAAGGAGTATTCCCTGGATAGCATGGGGATGACCATGGTCGGGGAATATTTATCCTCCATAATTCTCGAGGAATTGATCAAAATGGAGAGCCAAGGAATGTATGTCCGGATTAATGACCATTTGGAAAATGCAATTCAGGCTTGTGTTGGCAGATTGAAATTATGATTCATACAGTTTTGTGTGAGGCGTCAACGAACCAAAAATAATAAAAAAGTATTTTGTTATGATGAATAGCTACTCTATTTTTATGGGATTATAATAAAAAAAAACATAATTAAATGGTCGGCAATTACCGGTGGTAGATGATTAAATATTATGATGGTTTATATGTCCATTGACTATGTGTTTAACGAAATTAATGGTTGTGCAACGACAAATCTATGAACAAGTGGCTATATAGTTACGTAGCCGAATTCTATTGGTTTATCAGAATTTCGTCTACACTTCTGTCACCCAAAAATCCACTTTACAACTTGCTGTTAACTTGTAACCACAAATTAAACTAATTCCGAGGATTCCGTTGTAAAATTAAATATTGGAAGATTTAGCTAAATGCAAGTATATGCTATATATGTAGGTATATAGCTAGCCCGTACAAACGGATTGGGGAATATGCTTCATCAAAGATCGTTATTACTGCCACTCTTTGAGCAATGTCGTGAATCACATCATTTTTTATTGCTAGGATGATCTTTCTTTGTGACGATGATGTAAGCTAGTGAGGAAATTATTAAGCAAGAATTCACTCTCGTTATTCATTACACTATTGCAACAAGCATACAATAGACCTTTAAATATAGATTTACAACATTTCAGTCAAAGCTATCTTAATATTTGGTTTAGACCTGATTAAATAATGTATATCAAAGTATTAAACAATAGGGTAGCCGCAAGAGTCTTCATTTTCATCTCAATTTTGAAACTAGGGTCCAGCTATGCAGTTGGTAAGCTCAAGAAAAAGTGAATTTTTCGCGTTTTGAAAAGTCGACAAGTGCCTAATTAATTGTTTTGCATTAAAGGAGACGGTTTCCTCACACCTCTCATTGAAGATCAAGAAGACTACTTTATGGAGCAGCAGCAATATCCGATGCTGTCCTCCTACGAGCTCTTCTCAATCACTGATCTCTTAATGGAAATTAGCTTGAGACCTTGTCCATTAGTTAGCCGACCTTTGATGGGGTCAATCAAACAGTTTCTCGTTGCTGGGCTATCCCATGCCCCACAACAGTCTGATTCTCACCACGCTTTTTATACAACTTATCATAATCTTGTGAACTGTCTTTCCCGAACGGATGAGACTTATTCCAAGGTTAAGAATTTAGAGTCCCCTTTCATGTTATCAAATAAAGGGAAAAAGATAAGGACTAGGAGAGAAGCCCCAAAGGAGGATAAGGATGGGGTGCGGACTACTCCAAAAAGTAATCATTTGGCGAATCACCATGAATTTTTGGAGGAGCTCAGCATAATCGATCCGGAACTGTCTTTTGAAGAGTTTTTTAATCTCCTCTTTTCCATCACTGACCAAACATGCAATAAAGAGATGGGTACTCAGTTGCCTATAGAGTTTATGGTGCCGCTTTTATCTGAAGTCACTTACTGGGCGAAAGCTCAAGGCTCCAGTGTCTATAAAACAGCACAGGTCAAGTATTTCCATAACAATAATGTATTGGATGAGTTGCGCAAGTGTGAAAAGACATTCCTGGGGCCACCGGAAGTGACCACGGTTCCTCCATATGCTAAATTATAGGGTATTTTTTTTTCATTTTTACAATCATTGTGTGTAAAGTGTAATCTAATCTGAATAAAACAATTTTGTTCACAAGGCCTTTTCTTCGTGAGTATAATTAATATAATATGATAAGTCAAATGTCAATATGTTAATGCAAGAAATTACACTAGTTTTAAGTATGTTTATGCATGATGTGGAACCTGAATTTAATACAATCATAGCATATTTTACAAATTATATTTGGTTAGTTATACAGATCACTTGATTTTTTTAACAATGAAATCATCTTTTAGGTCATTCTGTCTTGATCATAGGCTATAATAATGCGTTCAAAGCAGGAGGAACTGAAACTTGACAGAAGTATAGACAAAACGACTAGAGTCCAGGATGATAAGACCGTGATGGATGATGAAACCCATCCTTTGGCATTTGGTAAAAGGCTTTGATCGATCCACTGTGTGTAAGCGGAAACATTTGAATAAACGCCAGGTTTTCCTTCCAGAGCACATCCTTCTCCATAGGAAACAATTCCACAAATCACGTTTGGAGAGTTTTTACAAATAAACGGTCCTCCAGAATCACCTTAGTACCAAATGATACTTTGAGCTTCTACAAAGGGCCTACTTCAAGTTCAACTTTGAATTAGCCGTAACACCAATATATTTTATGTTAAACCTTGACAAGAATCCTTCCCATTGCCTCCAGCACAAAATTGACCATTTGGATTAGACAATTGACGGCCACAAGTTGAATCTTTCACTATTGGTACATCAACTTTGTACAGAATGTCCGATACTTTGCCTCCATAAGCAAATGATCCCCAACCTGCGACGGTGCCACTGGTGGCTTAATACAATTGAGAATTTGCAAAAAATTTGGAGATAAGAACGCTTTAAATTTTTAATTACAATATAAATTATTACCGCTGCCATTTCCGACGCCTTTAAGACCAATGGGGCTCACATAACGTGTTCGCGTAAAGTTATTTTTCAGTCTTATCAATCCAATATCATGTTTGAAAAGTTCTCTGCACAAAGAAATTTTTGAGCAAATGCATGGTGGAAAAAAGACTATTTACTTTATAATGTAGAGAAAATAACCGTCTTTGTTTTACTCGTCATAATTTTCGTGTACTTTAGTCTCGACCGCAGTCTGTGTTTGTTCCGTCCCTTCAGTTATCCTCCGATTGTGGTCACCAGCAACTACTGAAATCTTGCTGGAAGGAATATGCTTTCCCGAGTCAAAGAGACAATGAGCTGCAGTTAGCACGATATCCTGGACAAGTTAAAAACATATAATGTTAAGATCGGTTTAATTGTCACACTTCTCGTTGCATATTACATTTTAGATAAGTTGAGCTGTCAAACACACCATAGCAATAAGCGATCCTCCACAAAATGCACCGTCGATTCTGAGATTAACCAACCAAGGAAATTCATTGGGAACTGCTTCCATACCTCCCACAATGTAAGTTTCAAGATTGCTTGGGACATTAGTATCGGACGACAACTCTGAACTCGTAAAGGTTTCATTGTTGAGATCATTGTTTTCTGGAAAGGGGGAAGCCAATGTCCACCCAACTAATCCGACCAAGAAAGTATTTAAAACGATCATTCTTTCAAATATTTAGCGAATGAAAATAATATATCGAGAATGAAAATGAGGTGGTGTTGTACCGGGTGAAATGGAAAATGCATTATGATGTGATTGTGATCGTGATCTTATCCAAGCAAACATTTTTCGCGCATTCGGTAATTCATGAATATTCCATGTTCATATTTGTTCCCGGAGGAAGGAAGATAAGATAAGGAAAAAATAGCGCTTAAGCTAGCATAAAACACAGATAAGGATCTAGTTATGGGAGAGAAGCGCATAAAAATCAGGTCATTCTTAACATAGGTAATGGTAATACCATGCATGAAATATTTTATCTTTGAAAGGTAAATAGGTAATAATGTTAATTTTCGCCAAGTTTTACCCGAGGATGCCTGTCACACCATCGTATCTATTGCAAAAAGTATTGATTTTGTTTGGGCTAGGTTGGGAAAGCTGGATGATTAACGTAATTGATAATGGGCTTGCAAATCATTAAATCATGTATATATGTGGAGAATTAGAATTAGACTCAAAATTAGCGTCGATTCTATAATAAGCTCATGAATGACATTTGGTGTCCTTTCTTAATTAAAAGGAGTAATGATTTTATATGCAGGCCTAAATTAATGCACTTAGCGTATCATTCATTAACATGATGAGATGTAAATAATTGTAGTTTTGTATAAACGGGGCTTTTCAAATTGCATTGGATATATTATTATAAAACTTTATGCATCGACAGAACATTTATAGTATCGATACAATACATACTTCGTTGGCGTTGGTCAGTGAGCAACGATAAGCCTGTGTATGAGCTTTCCTAAGTATATATGCCTTTATTAATTTGAGGCAAAACCAAATGCATAAATGTGCGGGAGAGCTAAAAGCGTTTTCAATTTTCATTTTAGGTTTAAGGTACTGGTTCTGTATTCCTGGTAGATTTTTATATCAATACCTGTGTGTGAGAAAACGATAGTTTTGCGTAAACCTTGATGTTCATAATGTGGTAAAAATGGGGCACTGTAAGATTCAGTAAAGAAAATCAATAATGGTAGAAGCTTCACAGTAATGCTCAATATAGTAACGTTTGTCCTTCATTTTCATTTACCAATTCATTAATCTTATCGAACGAAAATTGTCAAGCAGCGAACGATTATATGCAAAGCTTACACTAGCACATAATTAATGGTTCAAAGGAAGTCTCATTTTCTCTAATCTAATCAACAAAGCCATTCATTTTACTGGCTTAAACAAGAATGCTGAAGTCACGAAACCCACGATTAACCGTAATGAAGTAACTTTTTAAAACTGTTACAATGAGAAACTGAAAATGGATATATTTAGATCGCTAACGTCGATTACCTTGACAATTTTGGATTTATAAGTTGGCTAGAATGCGACCATCATGACTCGATCATGGAATACAGGCGTCATGTCCTTTCCCTTCATTGCTTTAGTTGTTCATGTGCTAATTTTGGTAACTTATTTGGTACCGGTACAAAATCAGCCCATTGACGCACTCCAAAATTCACTGGCTTCCGTTTCGCTTACCAAAGCTCTACTGAACAACATTCATGATCAACGACAAGCTACCAAAGCTAACTGTCTTTTAGATATAATTAAATTTCAACCCTCTAAAGAAAATCTTATTGCATGGGAATTTCTCGCTTCATACCAGGATCCCTACAGAATACAAAATTTTAAAAATCCTAAGCAGCAGCAAGCTCACAAGGTATTATTTCAGCGCATTAACACTCACACAATTTTAAGCAAATTCAAATCATCCTGCTGGACGACTGTAATTGTATATCCTACAATCGACAATTTCTCCGACCATTGGTTTACACATTTTCTCCCATTGAAAGAAACTGACCTCGGTTTCCAGTCTGTGTATGACCAATACATATTCATAGCACGGGAAAGATCAGTCTTAAAATCCATTCTAGACCCTGTCCATCCTCCCAACTCATCTTTCATCATTCTTGACAAGATTACCAGAAAATATGGAATGTTTCTTGATGGAAAATCAGTTAAATATTTCATTGAGCCAGTTATTTACTCAGGCAACTTCATTATATCTTCTGGAATCAATTTTACGGACCAAGCCTTAAAAAATCTTAATGGCAGAAGTCTTACATTAGCCTTGAAAAACTTGCCACCATTTATCTGGCGTCAAAAAGAAAATGGGAAAATAGACGGTCTCCAGCATATACTCGTCTCGGAAATATCATCTCGAGAAAATTTCACAACATTTTACCACGACAAAATCAAATCACCAGGTTTCGGGGTTCTCAACAAGAATGGCACATGGACAGGCGTTATCGGAGAACTAGTCCATGGTTCTGCGGATTTTACACCCACGCTTGCTCCAACTCTTGATCGCTTCCCATTCTTAACTTTTACCACTCCTGAGTACCTGCTTTCACTGGTTTTCTGTTTGCGAAAGCCAGATGAAAAAAGACAGTGGGAAGCCCTGATTTATCCTTTGAGCCCATTTGTCTGGCTTTTAGCTCTTTTCGTTTACCTGATTTTCGTGACTATTTTTGTACTTAAAGCAAAACTGGAAGCTTTAAAATCGACATTGTCAGCCTCCTCTTCAACAGTTAAGATAACCTATGTGACAATGATAAGATTATACACAATGCTGCTTGACCAGCCATCAGCTTTACCTTCGCGTCAAATTTCCAGATTCATCGTGCTCATTTGGATTTTCTTCTGCTATTTAATTGGTCAAGCCTACAAAGCCAACTTGGTAGGATTTCTGACCTTCTCTGAGAAGCAGAGCATCCCAACAACATTTAAAGAACTTTATCATAGCCCTCAATATTCTATCATGCTCCAAACTGTGGGTGGTCTTGAGGTCGCATTATTTCGAGCTAGTAGAAATCCTGTGCTTAAAGGAATCTCGAAACGAATGACTCTGGAAACTGATCTTCGCACTTGCATTTTGAAAGCTGCATCCAATCCAAATACAGTTTGCATGTCTTGGAACTCTGCATTAGCAAATGCAGTGGCCAAATTTTCAACGGAATATCCTCAACTCGCAAATTTGCATGTGGCGAGTAAGGAGTCGGGCGGCTCTGCTCATGGAACAATTGTTCTGAAAAAGAATTCAATATTCATGGAGACATTTCTGAGATATGTGGGATGGGCGAGAGCTACATATTTGACAGACTATTGGTACGAAATGGTGCTCAATAAAATTGAGAATGAAACAAAAGCAAATTTACGGCAAAAGAAAGGGAAAGTTGGGAGGAGTTCCTCCAAACCCTCCATGCCTTCGCATGCATTGCAGTCACAAGAGGAACATCCATTAACCAGAGGGGATCTATTCATAGTTTTCTTTATGATATCTGCGGGCATAATTGGCGCAAGTTTTAGCTTTCTTATAGAATCTAAGGGAATCATAATGAGAGTAGTTTATGAAACCTACCTAGCCTTTATGAATATCTGTTTTAATTTTTGCAAACTGTTACAAAGACTAGCCTAGTAAATATTTTTTGTTTAGTATTATCTGGTGACACACAACAGGAACATGTACATCAATCAACCGATTGCACGAAATAATTTTAAATGTATATTGGCCTCCGCAGAGAAAACCTTTTGGGTGAAAAACTTTTTAATTTTGGCTCGTAATCGCTTTCCATGTAGTTTGGAGAACACAGAATAAATGAAAAACTCATTATACCCTATCTCCATAATCTTCAATATTTCTTGGAAGTCGGTTTTTGGCATTTTCTTTCTTTCACATTTTGGTAAGGAATTGGCAGTCTCAAATAAGCGTTAAAACCTTTCCATCATCATATATCATGTCTTTCTTTATTTTAGTATTATCATTAAGTATCATTTGCACGATTTTGCTAAACCTGTGTCATCCGTTGTCTAGTGAAAAAACTAAATTTTTTAAGGAAATGCAGAAAACGCATAAAGAAAAGTGGGGTTTACTAACGACCACTGTTCTTCGGGATATTGAGCGTTCTCGTGAATTCATGAAACTATATTGCGTTTTAAATCCAATTCTTTTAGTAAATTCTACAAAATATTTCGCGGATTCTGCAACTTTTCTACTCGACTGGAGAATTTTTAGTGAACCAATATTTCTAGAGTTGTATACTGATAATAATAGGTCGCTCATGAATATTTCAAACATTTACAAAGACCGGCTAAAAGTTTTCAGTAAGTTTAGGACATCCTGCTTAACAAGCTTGCTAATTTTGGACTACGATGAAACTTTACAGATTTATTCAAAACTAAACTTTTCATGGGCAATAACGGCTCGCTTACCTGCTCGATCAATTTATGACCAGTTTATCTTCATTTCCTCTAGCGAGAGCATCCTAACAAGTTTGCTTGTGAACGGGACCACCTCAAACAGACAAAAAATTCTGGACGGTGTGACTAGGAAGTATGGAATGTTTCCAGATCCAAATCGTCAAAATAAAATCGGTTATTACATTGAGCCGAGATCATACTCGGGTAGTTTTGTCAAATCATCGCGTGTCGATTTCCCAGAAAAACTTAGAAATCTTAACGGACAAACTCTGATCACAGCTTACTGCGTATTCCCTCCCTACACAATCAAACGCGAAGTTGAGGGAAAAGTTGTGGTGGAAGGTCAACAAGCAAATCTCCTTCATGAGATTTCCATCCGGGAGAATGCCACATTTATACTTACTGATAAACTGAGAACCCCAGGGTTTGGGGTTAGTTTGCCTAACGGATCATGGACAGGTCTTGTTGGGGAGTTGCTTGACGGTCGTGCTGACTTAACTCTTGGGTTAGGAGAGACATTTCAAAGATATGAAGCTCTCAGTTTCACGGCCACAGCATACCTGGTAACCTTGATATTTGCTGCTCGTGGGGCATTCGAACAACGACAATGGGAAGCCCTCATTTATCCACTCTCCCCACTGGTTTGGCTACTCACACTAGTCGCGTATTTGGTATTTCTGGTATTTGCCATGGCTAAAGTAAGAATGGATCATAGAGATAAGGGGATATCGACCCTAACACTTGGGATGAGACTCTATACAATTCTATTGGATCAACCCTCCCCTTTACCTCGGAGAGATCTGTCAAGATGGATCATCCTCCTTTGGATATTATTTTGCTACATGATTGGTCAAGCTTATAAGGCAAATCTTGTTGGATTTCTGACCTTCACTGAGAAGCCACAGCTTCCACAGTCGTTCAAGGATTTACTGTATTACCGACCTCAATACTCGATAGTTCTACAGACTGTGGGTGGCCTGGAGTTGGATTTATTTCGAACAAGCACCTCCCCAATAATAAAAGGTATTGGAAAGCGAATGCAGTTGGATCACAATATTCTGTCATGTCTTCTGAAGGCGGCTTCTAATCAGAAGACAGCTTGTATAGCATGGAGTTCTGTTGCCACAACAGCATTAGCAAAGCATTCAGAGGAGAATCGGGAGCTGAAATCGCTGTATATCGCCAGCAAGGAAACTGGAGGTGCGGTTCAGGGAACCATGGCATTAAAGAAATACTCGATTTTTCTAGAGGTGTTAGCCCGATATATTCAGTGGGCGAGGGACACACATTTGACAGGATATTGGTACGAAGAGACAACGAGACAGATTGAAAGCGAGACTAAAGTGGAGAATAAGAAGAAGGGGTTGAAGAATAATCATGGGGCGGAAGGTAAAGGGGTTGTCGATGAGAATGGAAAAGAGAAGCCGTTGACAAAGGGAGATCTTTTGATTGTATTTGTTACAATGGCAGTTGGGATTGCGGTCTCGATTACAAGTTTTCTTGGGGAGCTTGTCAAAGCAATTTGGAGAGAAACTGGAGTTTTGAACTAGGTAAAAGCAGATAGATATCTAAACAGTGTATCTTATGATGCCCCATATTTGCAAAGCAATTAAAATGAACTACCTATTTCTTACTGCCAAAAACGTATAACTTTTTATGCTTGTTAATTTTTGTAGAGGTCTGATCTGGAATTCATTTAAAATTATGAAGTTTCTTGAGAATACATGTCTAATTTGGAATAAGATAAGCAGTTGGGGTGGGAATTTGTGGCAGCGGGAATCGTTCTGTCGATTTCCAGGGACACGGTTTTCATTCCGAGATGGGCTGCATAACTATCTTCCGTTGATGTACAAAGGGCTTTTCCTTCGGCAAAATTGGAAATTAAAATACACAGAGTACAATGCATTCCTCAATGCTAATAAAATAAAAATTTCAATTACTACATCTATTGTTTTCCCAGATTAAGAGTTTATTTTGATTATAAGACATTATGACGAGTTCAATTTTGCATGCAGCATACACAATTGTTCGAATACATTACATAATAATAAAACCATTCATTTGAGATCAAATCAACAGAGATCTTTTTGCAGTTTTATGGCCAATAGCAATTCACAAATACAATCCTTTAATACTTAACAACTTGATCTACGAAATTAGTGAGTTGTCATGCTAGCAAGGTTGGGTAGGTAATCTAAAATATATGTAGTTACCTAACCTAAGTACAAAATAATTCATAATTTCATTGCCAACAGTAACCCTTACCCTGCTAACTTTTAGGACTCAACCGAAGTAATCAGGACTAGGACTACGACCATATAAACATACCT
>JAQIXX010006068.1:0-12822 GCA_034700605.1 Willowsia nigromaculata
TTTAACATTAACATTTTGACGCATAAAATTCCATATTGTAGTGAAAACAACTATTGTAATAGCAATTCAATCGTTCAGTAAAGATTTATATCAATAATTAATTAACGATTCTGGTTATCTAGTAAAACGTCGAGTAAAATTGCATGTAATTTAAAATGTAATTTCAATTTGGAATTTAAAAAGAGAGGCTAATGCAGTACAGTACAAATAGCAGGATGACTCTTATAATTTCTTTATGTTTCTGATATGTTACTTGGACCGAATCTGGAGTTCTTTGTAAATACTTTAGTAGCTTAGTACCTGTTTCAATATGTACCAATTAAAGTGGGTTAAGTTCAAGCTTGATTATCATTGCTAAAATTAGCAACGCACTTTTTGTTTTATTTCATCTTAATTGAAATGTGGAATTTCACATTCGAAAATGTTTTTAAGCATGTCTTAGGGTAATGCGTGGATTCATAGAACACATGCATGTGTATATTAATCGGTAATTACTAATTACATGAGCCGCTAGGGATTAGATTTTAAGAAGAATATTAACTATACTATAAGAGGAAGCATTTTATCTCGAATGAAAAAATTATATTGAATTTAGAAGAATCCGCCCATCAAAAGATTATGTAGGTATACTTTTAACTGTTTATTAGTCAGTCTTGAATTCATATGTTAAGTTTATGACAATGTAAATCTAGAAGACTTATTTCATATTTATTTTATCACTGAAAAGTATTCACCAACGAAACTACCATTTAAAATCATGGGATAAGTATTCCCAGCACGAAATGTTTACTTAAAAACTGGCATACTAAGATACCATCAAATGCACACGCGTTATATATAATGAATATGAACACGATTCATAAATTCACAATCCATACTGACTACCTGGTAGTTTATTTCGAATTTTGTATTATTTTTATTTTTAGATAGAACTTTGTGTGCCAGAGAAACAATACATTGATTCTTGCATTGTATGCAACTTTTCCAAATTTTCATGTATTCTATAGTTAGGAAAATTACCTTTAAATTCCTGGGAATCGTTTCAGATGAGGCTGCAAAGTTGTTAGAATAGTTGAGCTAGAGAGTAAAAATTGATACAAATTGTGAGTATGTGGCAATGACAGACATGCAGTGTGAAAATAGACAAAATACAATCTCATGAAGAGTATGCCAGATCAATCCATGTTAATTTCCAATTCCAAGTATGGGTTCTTGAAGAGGAAGTTGAATTTTGAAAGCTGCTTTTAATTTTTAATGGAAATCATGCTGAAAATTGGTTGATGATGAGATACTCAAGCCATATTTTGGCAAAGGATTTCAAACACTGAGCCCACTTCTTGCTGCCATTTAGTTCGCAAAGTTTCTTGAAGCACATTGAAGGCTAAAAATGGCTAAATATCCATGTCTGTCGTTTCATACACTTAAACATGTTCTCTTCAAAATTGTACATGTGTCCCTTTACCTCATCTTTATTCTGTCCTACCCCATTATACTCTTCGCCTTTGGAATTGTGTTTTTGTACCGCTTCAGCATATCCAAAATTGCGTGCCGACTTGACCCCAAACTGGGGAAAATGGTGACCTCTTTGAGCACCTTATTCGCTGCTCATGACGCCTACACAAACCCCTTCACACTCAACGTTGCACTTCACGTGGTCGGCAAGATTGAACGGTTTCATGTAATTCATGCGTTTGAAAACTTTTTCGCCTCCGGTGTAACACCGCAAGGAAAGCCATTCTATCCAGAACTGACACAAAATCTTGTGCAAAAGCTTGGATACATGTTTTGGAGGAATTCGGATGATTTCCAGGCGGACCATCATATAACCGATCTGAATCCTGAGAATCCAGATGAACCTGTAAATCTGCAAAACGTTCAAGAATTGTTTGCTGCCTTCAGACAGACTCCTATGGACCCTTCAAAGTCCCCTTGGCATATCTACATAGTTAAAAACTTCATAAGTGATAAAAATCCTGCTGTGAAATCTGCCATAATTGCAAGACTTCATCATGCCATGTTTGATGGCTATTCGATTTTCAATGTCTTTGGGAAACTGGCAGATAACGGACCATTAGAGTTGGCAGGGGCTAAAGCTATGGAACAAGCCTTGAATTCTCTAAATACTGGAACATTTAATCGCTTACTTGCTTTAGTGAAACCGATTACAATGTGTATTTGTGGACCATACGAACTTATTGGTCAGCTTTTGAAAGCTGACAATAATGAGATGATTCAAATGAACAGGAAAAATTTCAAGCGAGTAATGAGATATCATGAATGCGAGCCCATTCCATTGGATGAATTAAAAGAAGTGAAGAACTTTTATAAAGTTTCAATGACAACTTTAATCACAACTTTGGTCTCTCGTGGGCTCAAGCGGGTTCTGGAGAGGAGGAAAATACATACGAAAAAAATTCATATGATGTTTCCACTTCCAGTTTTTAATCATCCGGATAAGTTGCGAAATTACTTGTAAGGAGTATAATATTGCGTAAACTTTCATAGCAAATCTTCATACTAATTTCTTGAAACATTGTACCCCATATTGTTTTAGTTCCGGATGCATCCTATCTATTGACATGACAATCGATGACGGCTGGAAATCGCTTCTGGCCGTGGAGCAAAAATACCACCAGTTCCGGTTTACCTATGCCATGGGACTCCCTGAGTTCAGTATGCTCTTCCTCAAAATGATTGGCAGCCTCCCAGTTTTCCTTGTGCCTCAGATCGACAACAATCCCTTGAGCACGACCCTCATCCACTCCAGTTTTCCTGGACCTGTCGACATTGGCTACTTTTGTGGATTTCCAATTGTGGATTCTACTGTTGGGGCATCTTTATGCAAGCCTTATCGTAAGAAGCGTCCTGTCTCATCTTTGATAACGGATTCCAAATCATTTTGACTTGTAATTTTTGTTTACAGCTATTGGCACATTATGCTACAGTTACAATGGAATGTACAAATTTGGATTCTCAGGAGACGTTGCCGTGTTCGCCACACAAGAGGAAATTGAAGAAGTTGGTCATTCGGTTCATCAAGAGTTTCTCGAATTTTCTCGAGCAGTTAAAGAGAATGCTGTATAGTTAATTGCTTTTCAGTTTGTGATAAATTTAATGTATTTATTTTCAATAAGTTTCTTATATTTTACAAAACGGATTATGTTCTTCAATAAGATAAATAGGGAATTATTTTTTCGCCAATGATTTTTGTCAAAGAGAAGTGTGATACACAAAGTCCAGAAGAATCATGCTGCTAAATTCAAACCTCAAACTGGCTGTGCCAACCTCATACGAGAATTGAAGCAGATTTCCTTTAATCTAGAATTCAGATAATTACATGCTTCAAGGGAACAGGGTGTGTGGTAGATTATTTGCAATACCAAACATTGTCTTTTTTGCAGGAGTTAAGAGCTTACGTTGATATAGCATTTGTGTATAAGCAGTCAGGATAACTTTAAACTGTGGAACTTAAAAGATAATTACATATTCATATTGGTGCATTGCACTCACAATTCGTTTATAATTTTCTTCGTTTCTTGTAATGATAGGTATGTATTTGTTGGAACAATGTAATTGAGAACGTTGTCAAGTGAGTAACTTTCCTACTAAAATCGGGAAACATCACCAACGACCAACGACTATTCCGAGTAATGCTTTACGTATTCACATACTTCATTTCCATGCCCAGAGGGACTTACAAAAAGTATTTTTCATCATGATCGCCCTAAGGGGAATGCTGCTGATAAATAGAAGGAGTATATGTAGCTGAACACTTTTGAGCTGAAACTTCACTTGCGATTGCTTCATGAATTGGTAGTAAAAAGGGTTTTACTCTCCCGATAAATTTAAGAGATTTACACCCTCTTAACCTTCAAAGCTCTCCAGCAACAAGATCTCCCAAGGATTCTGCTAACTTTCAAACTGATTGATTATCATTAAGCGAAGTCTTCTCGAATTTTGGAGAAAATTATTTAAAAATACGAATTTAATAAACATTGGAAATGATTTTATCAAGAAAAATTTACATTGGAATAATGGCCTTGGGTACTTCAAACATATTCCATCCATTCCCAGCTTATTAATACCACGGGACATGCCAAATTGCATGTATAAGGTTATTCATTTGCACTCCAGCTTACATCAATTCAAACCTACATATTTAAGGTTATTTTTGGTAAGCTTCCCATGAACATTTTAGAGTCTTGGTAGCCAAACACTGAGAGTGCGTGGGAAGATATTTTCAAACAAATCTATCCGCACTCTCAAAACTGATCAACAAAAACCTACGCAAATTTTAGAATAATTGTAATACAATAAGTAACCAGATGAGTTCAACGCACTCTTCAGTGTCATTTTAAATTAATGTCATTTTTAGCGTATTTTCTACCTGTTTTCGAATGGGAAACCACAAAATTCAAAACAAATACCTAGTACTTGCATAAGACATGCTGCTGGAGAGGATTTCAATGTTATAAAATTTGACCTATTGAAAAATACCAAACACCTTCTCAAACACTTCATCACAGGTAATCTTAATCTTCCATGGGAATCCCATGATGGGATGCAATAAATCTTACGAGTAGTTAACAAGTAACATTTCGTCAATGATTCTTTCTTGACTCATATTTGTAATATAATTCATAAAACATTGAATTGGTAGTCTCAAAATTAGCGCAGTAATAACCGAGAACTAAAAGTTCCAATATTGTTTTGTGATATTGAGTGTGAAATTAGAGATATACCAGTTTAGTTATACTAGACAGTAATCAAGAAAATGAAATTGTTGGCGATTCAAACCCAAATTTTGACATGAAAGGAATGGTACAGGAAAAAAGTTGTAGTATTGAAGAAATTGCTATAATATACGTTTCAGAATTTCAGAACAATATTTTGCAATAAAACAAAAAGAAATGTCATTTACTGCAATACAAGCAAATCTACAATTTTTTCTATCACAAATGTTTGAATATTAAGCCCAGTTTGTGGCTCTATAAAATTGCATGATCCAAAATACACTTTTAAATTTGGCAAAGATCGAACCTTTTTTCGAAAAGTTTCGCATCTCATCAACTTTATATGCAGTTTTGTAGCATTCAACGCTATTAATGATCTCTTGTACACCTTTCCATACATTCCAATCACAAATATAATTATTAAAGGACAAAACAATGTGTACCAAACACACATCATTTGAATTAACAGGTGTATATTTGTTTTCCTTTTAGAAATAATATGCTCCACTGTTACATAAGTACCAACTATTTGGAGTAGCATTAAACCACACACGAGCCCAACTAATGCCACCTTAGAATAACAGGCACGAAATCGCTCCAAAATTAGCTGATTTTCTCTGTATGTCAATATACATTTGAATTTCCGAAGTCTTGTGAATGTTTGTGTGCTTGCCTTTAAGAGGGATCTAAAAAACATACAATAAATCTTTAATACTAGATTATACAACAAAAAATTCTGTTTTAAGTTTGAAGTCGTATGAAATCATAAAATATATTGACCTGTGATATGCACCACATCGGGCCAAAATGTAGAAACCCTTAACCAAAAGTAGACTGCTGACAATGAAAATGTTTGTTGTGAAGAACATTACCATTGGACCTGCCATTCCCAAAATCACAAATCTCCCCAAAATGTCCTCCTTACTCCAAATTGTCCACCCAGTGAATCCAAATTTATTATTGTGGAGGCATTCCTGAGTCAAGTAGCTACCCAAATGGGGCGGCATACAAGGGTTCAAAAAGTAGTTTGCCAGAAATGGAGGAACAAGCAAAATCATGGAACCCATGGCTCGACACATCCACCATAACAATTTCCCCTGATGTCGATCGTCATCCATCCAGTCACAGTTTCTTATCATAAAGTTTAACAATGCCACAATATCTTTACATTTCCATAAACTCACCCAACCTAGAGACAGAGAAAGACTAGACACACCCAAGTAAATCAGACAATATGTTATTGTAGATGAATCTTCCTTTATCTCACGCCAGAACAATAAAGAACGAAAATTTGCTATGATTACGTAGATAACGCTTGCTGGCCAATATATTAGTCTGCATTTTGTCAACTGCATATTTTTCTTGATTTTAACTTCATGACTTTCCTTGTTCCATTCAAATGGACTGAAACTAAAATAATCAAGATGTTGGGTCAAATATTGACAACAATTTGAGAAATAATTTTGCATTGGATTATTTTGTATTTGTCTAAACATTTTGTACGTTGTAAAACTAAAGTTGTACTGGATATTAGCAACTTCTATCTCAAAGTCTGTAGTGAAATTGTCCAAAATTTTTGTCACCTCCGGGTTTTCTATCAGACCACTCCTAAGTGGAAAATTGGTATGAATACTTATAATTATAGAGACACTTGACATTTTGTTTTTCGTTGTATTTCGTTCCATTACACCCACGTAACAATAAGTTTAGTCATAATAATTAAGTTGGAACAGCCTTAACAATGTTGTATTTCTTACAGAATAAAGCAAAAAGGTCTGAGAAATGAGTTAACTTATACTTGAGATTCTATATGAAACGTATTATTATGTTAGAACTCTACATAAGCCAAATTCATTGCAATGATATTATTTTAAAACTTTCCAAATGCAAATACATTATGTCATTTTAGTTATTACATTACCACAGTTCTACATTTGTTATACCAATGTTTATTATTAGTAGCATAATTATTCACCTCATAAGCCAGATATTTCGAATTTGTAAGTCTTCGTCGATTTAATCGTTAGACTGATAATTGTATTTCTACAATGATACATTAAAATTTAAGTTATATAATAATTTCATCAGCCCGTGGCAAAAAAATAAGGTAAAAATGAATTCTGACGTACAAACTAGTTTAGTAGTAGTAAGTATTTGCACAATATATTAACAATATATCAGTCATCACATGTGGAAATTTAGTTTTATTTTTGGATAAAACCAGTGAGGGCGGAATGCTTAACATTGTGTTATAGCACATGCGCGTAAATATTTAATTTTATGACGTCTCACAGTATGTTTTTCAGTGTATCAATTTGATATGCTTTAGCTGCATTATGAATATTGTAAAACCTTCTGAAGAGGAGGTTACTAATATGTAATCATATTTGAAAGAAACAACGAATTATAATTTACAGTCTCCATTCCATTTCTGCGTCTTTCAACCAAATTGTGTTGAAAAGATGAATAGCCAATAAAATCACTTGATGTAATGTAAAAGTAGGAAAGTGCTCAAATTCAACTATATTGGTTAGTAAAGTAATCCCAACATACACAATGACATGTGCTGATCATGTCTTGCCTGAAATCTTCTGATTTTAAAACAAACTGCATTAGATAAATATCAGTGGACAAGAAATTATGAATTAAGTAAAAGTAAGATAAATACCTTTGCTCAAAATTGTTATACATTTTCAAATAATGAATTAACAATCTAATTTCACACTAACATTGAATTAAAATTTCTAATAATAGCAGAACACTTAGTTACTAACAGAGTATATAACCGCTTAATTAAAAAGGTCTGTTGCAAGCCCGAAATGGTTTGATGGTGAATTTGATCTTGAACACATTTTCCCACTTAATGTATATATAATGCAAACGTAATGTGTGTTTAATATTCCATTTGTTGTAGTGTAGTCATATGTTCTGCTAAAGCATTAAGGTACCATGAAAATGATCACAAATTAGAAGTAATTAGTAGTAAAAGGAATCTGTCGCATAAATATTAACCTGATAAATTTTAAAATTCATTTGACTTTAAAATTAATTACGAACCCAATATCTTTGCATACACATACATAATGTAATATTTTGATAGAGTGGACGAAGCTAAATCAAAATTTGATGTACAATATTTTATAAATTATTAGCTTATATTCAAACTCTTTGACATAATGAGAAGCAGCCGTACTTAATCTTAATATGATTACATATGTAATAGTTACGCAAAAGTATGCATTAAAACAGTCCTCTACTAAAATCTAACTAATCTAAAATCCTCTACTTCTGTATCTAGAAGAGCTCATCACTTTTATTACAATTAAATAACAATATGTATTGGATTTTCAGATCACAACGGGGTATACGGGCAAAGCTAACATAATGCTAACGTTTTATCCACTCTTAACATCATATTTACTATTACATGACAACATAATATTAATCTTAATTTAATACGTAATGTAATCGGATAAGAAAATAAATTTTCATATCCGATTATACAAGCAAATATGGCAAATATTTTCACAATTAGTTTAATGAGTTTTATAGTCAAATACCTAAAACTTATTTTTAAACGCTCCTAAATTTGTCTTCAATACCCGGATGTAATCTTATAATCTAGGTCATTATTTTATATTTCAGATTCCTTACAATTACGTTTCATCAAGACTCCAATACAAGGTGAATGCTATCGACATTCTTATTAATAGAAAAGAGGCGTTGATAGTTATAAATTGATCAAGTCCTGCCCAATTCTGGGGTTTTGTTCATGCAGCTTTGTTTCTTCTTTAAATAGATCGATAGTTAAGCCAGCCGATATAATAGACAAAATTGATTTGTCATGCATGGTATTCTTAAATTTTCGTGTGGTTAATAATAATAATAATAATAAAATAATAATAATAATGTTTTCCAGCATATTCAGCAAACGTTTGCCGCGTAGCAGAAAAAATACTGAAACATCCGTCCCTTTTTAAAAATAGACAAAACGTCACCTCAATATTTTAAGTTATTCGGAACTCTAAACTATGTAGATAGTGTTAAAACTTAAAAACACAAAAAATGGGATGCATACTTCTTGCTACAACCATGGATTTATTATTTTGGGTTTTCTTTATATTCAAGTTTGTTATTATGGTGTCAAAAGCAGAGATATCTCAAATTTATAACCTAAACGAGAAACTGGATTTGTTTTCCGATTGTCTCATACACATAATCAATTTTGATGGAATAGACTTTGAGCCTTTCGAACATACAGTAATATTAACCCGATATTATGTACGACGTCACAAGTCTCCTGGCACAAATCGTGCTAACAAGGGTAACTCTTACGGAGAGGTTGTCAACAGGCGGAAAATCTTAGAAACCATTATTTCAAACGACCCACCACAAATCTTTAAATACGAAGGAAAAGCAAACCCTCATTGCGATGTAAATGCTACATATATTCAATGTATTGGATATCACAGAAAATTATTCATTGCTAATGATTACTCAACTAAATCCAAACCTTGGTTGTGTGAAGCCCATGCCTACTTGAAACCCCCATCTACAAATGACAGCAAGTTCAGGGATTACTTTTTTCATGTGGAAAGTCCTGATTATGCATCGCTTTTGACACCAGTGAGTTTTGTGGAATTCTGGAAGCTACCAATCAAACTTTATGGTGGTGACGTTTTAAATGCAGAATCTGAAATTGAAAAACTCTCCTTAACAAGACCGACCTACACTGTCATGATAGTTACTGATTCTCACAAACATTTAGCCTTACCGTGGCACAAAACTTTGATAAAAAATCGAGCAAGTAGCAGTGACGTATTTCTCAAAATGAATATCAGTCCAAAATCATTGCCCAACAATTCTGCAGTGATCAGTGAGGTTCAAGTCTTGTTATTTGGCAGCATCACAAGATGCATTGATGGAGGACCGTTTACTTATGTCTCTATTAATACAACAAGGAACGGAGAATTTCGGGATGCAGTCAAAGCTTTGTCAGTCATTGATGACGCCACTGTTAAAATCATTGGACAGCCAGCTTTCTACGAGTACTTAAGGATGGCATCTCGTTTTGGTGTTTTCAAAGAGCACAATTATACAATGATTCGCAAAACATTACCATACAGTGCTTACCGTTATTCTCACTACATTCAAGTTGCCATTCTCGGATCAATTTTTAGGAACGTAACCTTTAGCCTGAAACATGTTCGAATGGATGATAAGGAATACAATAATTATAGTGATATTTGCAAAATTACTGCAAATAGGATCTTCAAATGCAAATGTAGGTTTGAAGAAGGGATTTTCCCGTATATTTCATCGATCATCGCAGGTTCGTCACCAATCAATCAAACTATTCAACATCATTTTAAGCCGGTGAGAATACGCTTTTTGAGTTGTGGGGAGTTACCAGTTGAACGCTCAATTCCTTTTGTGGAATTTACGAGATCTTTTGACTATACTACATGGACTTTATTATTGATTTCAATTTTTAGTAGCTTGGCATTTGTTGTCTTGGCCAAATATGTGGGCACTTGTTTTTCATTGAAAACGCAAACGCCAAAAGTTGCACGGTTTCTTTCTTTCCTAGTTCTTGTTCCAATAGAACAATCACTCATTTTTCTGAGAGATTTGGCTATGACGCAATCAGTTCAATGTATAATGTATTCATACTTACTAGCATGTGTTTTTCTCTCCAACTTTTATAAGGGCGACAATATCATTAAACTTACACGCCCGTTTCCTCCTATTCCCATAGAATATTTTGACCAACTCGTAGAATTTAACGTTGTAACATATTCGTTTTCTCGTAAACTTCCCGACAAACGGGTATCAAAACTACCAAACAATAACTCAATAAGTATGCCATACAAACGCCATATCAAACTACCAAATCTCATGTCGTTCCTTCTGTGCTACCTTGGGGGCCCGCAAGGAATTTGGAGTACAATTCCTGTCCAACCAGAACTTTGGGAGAAGCTAACGACTAACGAACAACAATATCTAAACCATACTAGACTACCAAAATACCCTGAACGAATGAACTCCCCGGAAAATAGAAGAGATTGGAATAATGTTTTAGAGTACATGGTCAATTTATGTAGTAAAAACGTCTCGGCATTTGTGGTTAAAGAAGAAATGGCGTACCTTGCGACTGCAGGATTAAATGCACGCGGTATTTCAAATGTTAATTTGGGAATAGACATCCTTGTCGATTTGTCGCTTGGATATCAACTACGGAACAGGTTTTCTCCTGGCATTTTACAAAGATTCAATGGACTTTCAAACTCAGGGATCGTGAACTACTGGAACAAAGTAATGACAAATTACATAACTAATTATGGTCACAAAGTAGAGCGTGCAAAAGAAAAGGACAAAACTGGTAAATCGTCTGTTCTTGGCCCCATCCTGGCTGTGTTTCTCATAATTCCCATAGGATTTGGAATAGCTACAGTGTCTTTATTTGGTGAAAAAGTAAAAGTTTTCTGGCATCAAAACTTTCAGGTTGCACTAAATAGCTTTAGATTACAAAATGCAAATCGAAGGCAATCAGGGTATTGTGAAGTATTTTGTCAATCATTTAAGGATCTATTTAAAAATTGGAAAAAAATTGTTGCACTAAATCTTAAACAAATGGGTAAATGGGTTTATCTTTGTTGGATCAAGATTAAACCTGTATCTGGAAACTGCTCTAACAAAACTTTCAAACATAAATAAAAATGCATATTTTACCTCGGGTAGTCTCGTTTTACACGGCACTGCCGGGTTTGCTTTGTTTCTTCTCTAATATCTTTTAACTATCTCTGAATGTCCGGCGAATATATTATAAAATGCAATGAGTCAAGTTACAAATTGTTAAATTGACAACAGTACCAAACACAATAAATCCACGAAACAATATTTAAATAGTTTACCTAACATCCTTTTAAAATCAGCCTGAAGCTATCAATCACCTTTTTATAGATGACTAAGCAAATATTAAGTCAAGAATATAAGAGCCCGAAGAGACGCTTAATGTTTAAACATAAAACATTTGCAAAAACACTTCAATAAAAAAATTTTAATGCCTTTGCAAATATTACTTTTAGCGTGAATTAACAAATCACATTTGTATCCAGTTTACATTTTTCAATTTGTATGATGATTTTGATAGATCAATGATAAACTGTTACATAACAAAGCTAACATAAACAGATTTGATGTAATAACGATGAAATAATAATTTGCAAACGTTTATTGAAATGGATTTTGAGGCCTTTATAAGCATTAAGCATGCAATACAAAGAAAGTGACATTATTGGCGTTTTTTGTCAAACAAATTCATTGAAACATTTCAAGTTGCTAATAGTTTGCAAAACTTTTCAATTAGCTTTCAGTTTAAAAAAGAATCAATTGTATGATTATACAACTGATATGGATGAACAGGTAACTTCTTTATTTTTACTTTAAAACAATAATCTGGGGAGCCATTTTTATTTGCCAAAAGACATGGAATTGCATCATTGGCACCAAAAAGCTTGTTTAAACAAAAACTTTACTGTTGCATATTGTTGCCTTTTTAGGTAACTACAGCTGGTTTCCACTGCCATGGTTATGTTATAACACTCAAAGCATAACAGACATTTTACAAAAACACTTTAAGAATTCTTATTTTAGCATAATATAATATGAAAACTGAATGCAATTTGTCAATAAATGTTTCATATGCTTATGATTCATACTGACAATGAGACAACTGTTTGCCTATGCCACTAATGACTCATCAAAACTAACCTTAAGTGAATTATATAACTGCTCGTCGTATTCGTCATACAAATCATTAAGTTGATAAAATATTCGATTCGTTTAACCCGAAAGCAGCACATCATCAATAATCCTCTAGTATATCAGCTCTGTGAAAATAAATATTTGTTGTTCTCTTAGTAATAAGTTATATGTTTGATGAGCATCAATTAATGAGTGTCTTCACAATGGTGTCCGACGTTTTCATCGCCATCTTTTCATCGCCATCATTTCATCGCCATCATTTCATCGCCATCATTTCATCGCCGTCATTTCATCGCCAAATCATTTCATCGCCGAATCATTT
>JAQIXX010006069.1:0-12820 GCA_034700605.1 Willowsia nigromaculata
ACCAGTATTGTTCACTGTCAGTTAAAGTATATGAGCTTGTAAGTAATACGGGCAGGGGATATAGAGTGGACGGATGGAGATAAAAACGGTATCCTTGTAGCAAAAGTGTTGCATTGTGTTTGGCCATAAGGCAGAACGTAACATGTCATGATAAAGCAGTAAACTTTCGTACACAGAGAGAAGCCAAAACCAGCAGATATCTACTTACAGATGAATGTATATTATGCAAACGTGTATATGAACAAACTTATCTGCTTGCGTTAAAAAAGTGAGTGTATGTTTTTACACGTAAAGAAGCTCATAAAAATCGCAGAGAACATTGTAGGTATTTGCGCCATATACTTTAAGGCTAGAGATAGGTGTAGGTAGTCAGTTGGTAAATTATATTACGGTTTTTACAGCTAACGCATTATTTGTGTGTGAGGAGGATTGTACATGGATATGCTAATAGGAGACAAATAGGCATAAAGCCCATATTAATCACCCGGCCGGGTGTTTTTTGTCTCTTCTAGAAGTTCTAGATAAACATGTTCTCTTTCGCATTCAGGTAGTACGTCTGGGGCGAATTGACACTGTTCGGTTTGAAGGCTCTGGAGAACAATATTTTGTAAAAGTTTCAAACTTGCTTGAGAAAGTTTGGAAATAAAAGGGTTACATGTTAGTTGAGCATGATGGGGACGTAGTGGTTGGTAGTATCCTCAGAAAAGCTGAGCGAGAGGAGAAGGAGGAGTAAAATAATTGAGCCGTGCAACATGGTTCAAGATTGACTCAAACCTTTTGTGACAGCAGCACTTTCCAAGAAGAACGCGAGAGACTCTCCATCCAATTTTTTGGCATTAGCGAAAAAAACAGAGTTCTTTTGTGTGCGAGGGAGAGAACTTTTAGAGACAACTACGTACAGAAAAACATTGAACAGAAAAATACACAAAAAAACTATATTCCCACTCTCCATTGACTTGAGTATGCATGTAAATTCAAGATTCATAATGATAATGGCATTCCATATTGCACAAAAAAATAAAAACCGCACATAAGAAAGAAGAGCCGAATAAAAGGAAAAATTGCGAATAATAAGCTTTAAGACATTTTTTGAGAACTGCATGCGGAGGAATGAAGTAAGAAAAGAAGCAAAGCTTTGTAGTTTGTCTTGTGCAATTTATTATCTCAAAAGAAGAATGAGACGTATCATATCAACTGCAATTTCTATAATCCAATGCTTGCAAAATGCTTTGTTATGTTTTGCTTTCTTCAAAAATATGGCACTGCATAAAATGTTAGACCAGCAGCGTTGCAAAACTATCGACATGTTGCAAACATATTTTCATGCAAATACGGAATTCATCGGGGCGTCAAGAGAAATTGCTTTTATGACTTCCTGCAACCCTGCCCATTTGACTGGATTTTGAAAGATGATATGATATCCAAGTCGAAAAAAACCATACAAAACGTAACCAAAAGAGCCGAATCATAATTATGCAAGTATATCACTTTGCCAATAGTGAAGTCAAGTCTAGAGGGTTTCTCACAATATGTTTATGTAGCAGTTCTGAAAATTGACTGGGTGGTGTAAATTATGATATGAATCATATATCCCCACTTGCATATTTATATATCTGAAAACCATCCCAAACTCATCAGCCACAACAGCAGGAGCATCATCATCAGTCATCCGTAATTACTCGCCTTGTGAGCTTCTGTTTGTCACTTTCGATAAATGAGGAGCTTTTAGGTACAAACAAAATTCTCTCTGTGCAAAAGCAAAATGGTCTATCTAGAGAGCGTTTACAAGGAGGAAGGGAGTTGGCGTTTTGTATAGATGTTAATTAATATGTGTTGAAAGAGAGAATTTTGTGTAGGTATACGTGTGCACATAATATAGCTATAAAATGAGTAGTTGGTTAAGAGAATAGAGAGAAAATCTATGTCATTCTGATTTAATGGACTATTATACAGTGGTCGATGAAGATAATGATGAGTTCATTGAAAAGGAAAAAGGCGAGAAGAAGAGATATACTTAATTTAAATATTATGCATGATGCTCAATGCTCTCGCTGTGTAGACAATGGCTGCATTTCTTCCCCACCAAATCATTATCGTTTTTAGGCATGAATTTTATGAGCACTGCGAGCAGTTAAGTTTCTCTATCTTGCTGCTTTAATAATATTAATATTTATGTCGATCTCGCACACACAAATTTTATTGACAGGCTCCAGAGGAGAAGACAGAGAGATAATATAACCAGACAAATCTGCTCTTCTTTGAGCTAGCGCGTTTGGTATTGAAATATATAAATGTTTAGCACATTTTTATCATCTCTCTGAGATTTTTCAATTGCAAAGAATAAATGGGCCGCTAGAAATAGAGTGGGAAGTGGGACATGATTTGATTTGATGAGAGAAGTGTATTGGAAATGTGGCAAAAATATTTATGGATGAAATGAGGAAAACAGAAGACGCTTTAGGTGGTTATATTTAGCTCACTGGAAAACTCGTTAATGTACGTTAATGAATGGTGATAGTATAAGGTGGTACTAATGTAATGCGCTAATAATGTTAATGATACAAAGCTTAAGTACGATTGGAGAATGATTGACTGAATTGGGACAAAAAAGACTCAGCAACTTACATTCATTCATTCCTTGAATTTGATCAATATAATTATGTTCGCATTCCTATATGTGCCTGAATCATTTAATTTTATCCAAAAGTAAAACAATTAGAAAAAGTCGAATTGGTATGATTGATGCAAGAAATACTAAATGTTGGACGTCTTGTTAAAATAAATATGACCAGTACATTCATACTTTAAAATGGCAGATATGGTGAAACTAGCTCAGTAAAAGCAGATTCAATCAATCACGATAAAGACCGCATTATGCATAAATGCTTGCTGGAAGCACTTTTTTGAGGATTGTTTCTCACATTGTTATCACCATTGATCAGAATTGATTAGTAATTACTGTCCCGACTTCTGAGTTTCTTTACTTTTCTTGCTAAATTCATGATTTTTCGCTTTTTTGAATTCCCAGATGCTTATCAAAATGCTCGCAATTTTTCTTGACATGTAAAGTTGCGCTGGGTTGTGCTGATTCTGATGATGGTTGCGTTGCTTGCGGCCGTTGCGGGCTCTCAGGTTGAGGATGAGTGAAGCAAGCATCATCTCAGAGGTCTCCTTTGTACCACCTGCCAAAGCACATGTTTTACGCTTTTTGCGTAACCATCTGACTTTCTCACAAAACTCCCAATCCAGCCATGCGAAAGCAAGCAACAGACAAAAAACTCCTCTGGAAGTTTTTAACATTCCGGTAAATTAAGTGTTTCTAAATGCTAAAAATGATTTCCGCGTGAAAAGCAAAATGGTGAGTGAGCCAAGTGTAAACGCAACATTTCTGACACCAATTTATCACACGAAGGTGAGAAAATGCCGGACATCACCAGTGAAGTCAATGATCTCAGCAATGGTGCTCGTGTAACTGGAGACATCCTGACAGGAAGTGACAATATACCGAAGAAGGCTAACGGCAGATTTGCGGCTTTGGATGGAAGATTTCCTAAATGGAGAGGTGTATGAGTCGTTACATATTCTTGTTTTGGTTGAGAAAATTCATAATTAATTTTGCATTGGCAAAGGTCTTTGAACTTGTGTCTCATTTTTGATGAATTGCAGAAACCCTTTTCTTGACCAGCGTTGGAGGAATGGCGTTCCTGTTTGGTTTTGGAAGTGCGGTTTCATCTGCCAAGAAGAAGGACACGGATGCATTTGATAAGGGAATCACTCCAAGTTTAAAATCTGAATCGGGAGCAGCGCTTGCCAGTCGGGCCCTTCGCTGGGGCACGTTTTACGCGGTGACAGGTTGCGGAGCCTTATTCTTTTGCATTTGGAAGATGCTGGGTGTTAAAGATGTAATTAATCAATGATTATTATTAGTAGCATACGCATTTGTCATGCCGGTGGTTTGAAAAAGGCAACTGGCAATTGTTCAATTTTTAAATTAAAGAGCTACATATATTTTTCATTGCAGCTCCAAGAATTCCGCCAGAAAGCTGGAGAAGTTCTTCCAAGAATCCCGAAGAATCATCCTCCTCAGGGAAGAACGGAGTTCAAAAATTTGACTGATTTGCTCCAGTATATTGTCGATGAAGACAATAAAGCAAAAGAAGGGCTGAGTAGTAGCATTGTTAAAAGTAATGTTAAAAGTACAAATTCAAGTAGTATTGAAGATGTCAATAAAACGTCAAATTCCTAAAAAATCGCCTAAAAAATAGAGTACAGTGCGTAAAGCCTTTATTTTGTAATTTTTCCTTGAATTAATACTTTACGTTAGGACCACAACATTCACTGGGGTTGTCCCATTTTTCTGTATTTGTTAACGCATGTTGAAAAACATGCATAGATACTCATTAGTCACTAGTTTTATTTAAACTCAAAGTTAACGCTTAATGATTCGGTTGGCTCCAATATGTAAAATTTCCTTAATCATAGATTTAAATTAAAGCATAAAAATTAACGAATCCTTTGTTGAGGTAGTAGCTCATAGGAAATTTCTTACGACAATATCTTGCCTCACTGAAAGCGGTAGTTGTTTTCCACAATGTGGTGGGCTGGAAACTCCTGCGCATTTTCTTTAATTGTGCCGGAAATGCTACATAGTTTTGTGGCTTGGTTTTGTCAGCATGGCCGTTTATGAAGCGTATTATTTACAATTAGGTTTCATGATGGCTTATTAAATAAAATTGATTTGCACATGTTTGAGTAAATCATGCCAATCCACAGAGTATTATTAATTCTTTGGCAATGACACAATTTTTTAGCTAATTCGGAAATTTTCATTAAACACTATTTACAAGTGAGTGATATTCGATGAGTCGCCGATCCTCTCTTCGAAACAGGCGTTCTAGCAGCATGGAGTCTAAAAAGGAAGAAATTCCGGGAAGCGCTACCCGAAGAGAGAAGCTTATCTTTAGCCGTTGTGCGCCATCGTCATGTTGTCTGAGTATCCCTGCTGCTGACCCTCCATTCGAGGAGGAGAATGACATTGGAGGTCATCGTGTTGATACTAAAGTGGAAGTAAAATGCTGGAAGCGATATCTTAAGCCAATATTATTTACTTCCGTCCTATTTATCATTGGTACGATACTCGGCGTTTTCTTGCGCCCTAAATCTGACATGGTTAGTTTGCTGTGGCTGTGCATATACTTGAATTCGCTCTGACATATTTGACTCTTTTGCTCTTGTCTCATCTTGCATTTGACTTGTAAACTAATGAATATATTTTTATTTTGAAAAGGTTTGCTTCATCCGACTAGGCTGCTTTTCAATCTCTGGTCCATGGGCAGAAAGACCCAGCCTTTTTAACTTTGTTCCACAATCGCCCTCCGTCATTAACACCACGTTTATTATTACCTCCAGGTACATGCTAATCATGACATATTATATGACTGCAATCAAGTTGAGAACAGATTTCAGTGAGTCATGAACCTAAAAAAATTGTTTTAAGGCAAGATCCTCGCGGTCAACATGGTGTGGTACCATTCCCTCACAATGCCCATTTCCGGGTAATTAATGAAGCCAATGTTCCCTGGAACACCAGCTCTCTCATAGTTTTTCTCGTACACGGCTACACTGACAGATCTGGAACTTGGATGCAAAGATTGAGGAGAGCATTTTTAGCACAAAAGGAAGATATAATTGTTATCCTTGTCGACTGGAAAGCAGGGGCATCAGGGTTTTATCCCCAAGTTGTCGCCAATACAAGGGTCGTTGCGAAAGAGATAGTTCTGTACGCAAACACCTCTCTACTAACAACCTATCCTACCAACTCGTATGTATATTTAAAACTTAAATTGTAAATGTTTTGACAATATAATATTTTATGTTAGGGAATCCTACGTAAATGGGTTCGTTACCTTGCAATCTCATTTGACCCTCCATCATTGCATTTCTACTTTTGTTCTTCTCTAGCTAAAAAACCAAGCGTGAGCGTGATACTATGCTAAGCGAGAAATTTTTCAAAGCTTTTGCCCTTCATGTGAAATATGCCGAATGGTTTATAGCCATTCCAATGTGTTGAGAACCTGCCACAAAATCACTTCACGTCACCCAAAAGCAATACCAACGATTCATTTATTTTTCCCTGGATGTTTATCTCTACACTTTTTACCTCTTCTGCCAAGTCATCTATCAAAAATTCTGCATAAAAGTGGACAACAATACTATACAGTTCTATTTTCTTTATGGAATGTTCATTGTCGCTACAATCTACTGCATGCTGACCATCATATATTTAATGAACCCAAACGCGCCGGCTCAATTCGTCAACAACTGGTTTATATTCTTGGACAAATTCCAAAGTAAGTTGGAAATAATCAATCCAAAGTCAAGTCATTATACTAAGGTAGATTTTTTAATTGTGTAGAGACGTATATGCCCAAATGTAACCCAAACATGAGCTTTAACAACAAAGACTTCGGCTTTGTGATTTCCTCCATGGGATTATCCATCCCAATCTTTGGTCTAGTTATCAGTCTCCATTCCTTCGTATTCCCATATTGGCCTGTCCACTATGCCGCACTCCTGCCACAAAACACATTAGTTGGAACAGTTGGCCGAATCTTTTCAACTATTCATTTTGTGTGGATCGTGCAAGCAACTTGGGCTATGCTTCTAATTCACATGGAAATCTTAATATTGAACGGAAGATACATTTGGATTGTGCTAACGGAATGTGTATGTGATGATGGTCGTCGCTCGAGCAGACAGCGGATGTTGCGGCAGAACGCAGACAGTAGTCTCCATCAACATGAAGACTTAAGGATGGTTTATGTTCAACTAGAAATTCTGCATAATAATTTCCAAGAATTCTGCGGTCCAACCAATTTTCCTGCTTATGTGATATGTGTGAATTTAGTTGTTTTCTGTGGTTTTTCATTGATTCGGTACTGGGATGACTTGAACATTGTTATCGCATAAATTCTTCTCATTTGGTGTTTTGACTCGGCGATTTCACTCATTCTGATTTATGGCTTCTTTGGAAATGTTTTCAAGCTGGGGACCACACCATGCTACACCCACGGACTTAATTCTGTTGATAGTCATGATGATGATTAAAAGTAACGTATGATGAACAAAGGTGGCAAAACGTTTTAAAACGAATTTTTTATGTGAAGGAATTTGACTTCGTTTTAAAACGTTTTACCATCCTTTCACAAATACCGTTCCATTCTGAGATGTAAACAGAATTAAGTCCGTAGGTGTGGTGTGGTCTGTATATAAGCTACAAAAACACTTGAAAAGTTATAAATGTAAATTGCACATCTAATGACCTGTACCTGAAACAAAATGATGAATAACTTAGCATTTTGATATGCAATTAGCAGCGTATGGATCCCGTCAAAAAGGTATGCATGTATGCTTTAGGCTCAAAAAGTACCAAAAACCAAGCCCGGATTGCACTAACTTTTCAGCTTAAACATATTTCCTCGTATCATTCGAGGTTTTAAGAGGTACGACCTATGTAAACTGAGCATAGGAAATCTGCCTGCCTCCTTCAATTCTCAGCTTGTGATACACTACCTATGTTCAACTTTACAATTCAGCCTAAACATTACTATTTTCGCATTTCAATGCTTTAAATGGCAGAGCTTACGTGCCTAAATTCATGTAAACCCTGTCTAGTGAATTTGAGGGCTTTGTGTACCAATTTGAATTACGAGTGAGCGATGCGTCATACATCACCACAAACGTAACAATTAGCTTCCTCCTTACGTGCATGTAGGATTTTCTTCTCCATTGCTTAAATGTTCCAAGGTTCAGGTTCACTTTTAGGAGACTATCACCTGTAAAAACGGAAAAGTGGCTTTCGACACGGAAAATGAAAAAAAGCATACAAAATATTCGTAATTGGCAGTAAATTGTTCCCAAGTCCGTCCAATAGGCGGTAAGCCGTTGTGTTGGCAATTCGAAAAAAATACCTACGACAGTTGTATGTTTCGTTTAGTTAAAAAACTTTACAGAAAAATCATTAAATTTTAGATTTAAATTAATACCTCCCGTCTTTAACGTTGTAGTAATGCGAGCATTTTATCCTGCTGGTAGTTCTACTAACTGACTTGCGAATCCAAATTTAAAATTTTCAGAAGCAAATTGAGCTCACATAAATCAAGTCAAAATGTCAGACAAACGACACAAGTGTTACATTTGCGACAAAGTGTTTTCGGGAAAAGAAAACTTAACTATGCACACACGAGTGCATACGGGAGAGAGGCCCTACAAATGTGAAGTATGTAAAAAAAGTTTCAAACAAAATAGTGCATTAATTGATCACAAACGAATTCACAATGGGGACAATCCCTACGTTTGCATCGTGTGCCAGAAAGCATTCAGCCAATCGGCACACCTCAGATCACATCAGTTAATTCATACAGGGGAAAAGAGTTTCAAGTGTGACGTCTGCGAGAAAAGATTTTCCCATAAGACTAATTTGAGAAGGCATTTAAGGGTGCATACTGGTGAGAAACCTTACTCGTGCGAGAAATGCGGCTTATCATTCACACAAAAAGGACACTTGAAACGTCACGAAGAAGCACACTCCGGGGAAAAAGAATATCAATGTGACATCTGCAAAAAAACAATTTAAAACTTCACATTACGTAAGGTTGCACAAACCAATACATTCAGATCGGTAAAAATGTGAACACTGCGGCAAACGGTGCAACAACAAATCAAGTTTACTTCGACATCAGAGAACCCATACCGGCGAACGACCTTTCCAGTGCAACTTGTGTAAGAAGAAATTTACATCCACATGCCACCGAGACAGTCACATCCGGGCGCACTTGGGTGAAAAACCAGAGAAATGTTTGACTTGCAGCAAACGTTTTTCAGAGACAAAACGTCTACGAAACCATCTGCGACAGCATTTTGGTTGGCATCCTCTGAGCAGAAACGCAATGGATTGTTTTCTGATTTCATTCTCAAGTGACGGTTTGATATTTTTCCGAAAAGGGGAGTTTCGCCGACATCCTTCACGACTTTTGAATGGCGAGTGGAAGGCGAAAAAATTTCAATTACATATACTATTTCAAAACGGGTAATGTAATCAAGTAGTCCCTGACTTCTCTACAAATCAGCCTGTAATACTATATCAAATTTAATTAGAGGATTAAATTGCTAATTGAGAGCATGGCAAATTTATATTTAATTTCCAGGCACGGAAGGATGCTATCACTGAAAATTGAGGATTGGCACATCTCCTCTTCCTGTTGTTTCTAAAAAACCAAATTCAAAACAAACTCCAATTCCATTTCTCCCAACAGTTTCTAATTTTCGTCATTGCATCAAAAAAATTAATAAGTGTAATCATAATAAAATCCTAGCCAATGCCTGTTGGTGAAAATTTGTTAAACGCGTTGTTATTATTTATTTAGACGCAGACTAGGTTTTTGCATTTTAAAAATAACTCGTTTTATTATCTACATCGCCGTTACAAATCTGTTGTCCTCTTTTATTCAAAATTTCCAAATTCTCTGCATGTTACATTCCGCTGGTTAGTAACGTTAAGATGGAAGGTAATACATCTAGAAAATATAGCCTTTACTATCTTAAAGCATAAATTTGAGGATAATATGGAAAGTATCAGGTTCCTACGATACCTACCAAGCATTAACAATTATGTTGTAAGTACTTCATTTTATTGGTCAGGAGAGGCGCTCCACGAAAATGGACAGATCAGAAAGTCCCATATCGCAATGTTCCCATAAAAAATCCGCATGTTTTTCAACGGATTTATGGGTTTTCGACAATGCTGCATCCGGTTATGCAAAAATATCCCCGGATTTTACACGGGAACTACCCCCGGGGGAAGGTTCCAGGGGGAGGGGGTGGGGGGTGAAATTTGACATGACCATCATTTTTAAGCCCAATGTTTCTTGAGTTGAATCCAGAAAATTTTGGAATTTTTGCGTGCATCGGCTTTGACTGGCTTGCCCTTAAACAACACCCGCCCCTAAAATGCAGGCTGTCCATTTTCGTGGAGCGCCTCTCTCAGGTTTGTATATTGTAATGCACGTAAACAGTTTTTAAACCGTAAACAGCAAACAAGAAAACTCTGCAGACAAGGCATGCATGCGTACTGTATCAAACGTGCAAGGTACCTAAACGAACGGGAAAAGAACTTATCATTTTAGCTTAACCATCATTTCCTATTCTAAAGCTCTTCAATTTTAAAGCTGACGTGCATAAACTCACGTAAAGTCTGCCTGGTAAATTTAGAACCTTCACCTTGAGGTACTTCCTTAGATTCCTAGTTTGTTATAAACAAAGCACCACCTCTACTTACAGCTTAACCAATATCTTCATACCGACATTCATACAGGACTCGGTTCAATATTGTTTAGGTACTCAAACGGTCAAGTTCAATTTTTCGATACTATTCAATCGTTACCTATAACCGATGACTTTTTTGTTTTTAAAGTTACCTGTTCATGAATATTTTCGGTCTTTAATTGATAGTAAAATCATGCGTAGCTAAAGTTGTAATAAAAGCATTTGAGTCTTCCAGTTATTTTTAACTGAGTTCCCGAAATTGAATTTTAAATTTTCTTAACAAAATTTTATTCACTGAGATCAAGTCATAATGCCAGGAAAACTAAACAAGTGCAATATTTGCGACAAAATGTATTCAAGTATGCGACATTTAAATGACCACACACGAGTGCATACGGGAGAAAGACCTTACAAATGTCAAGTGTGCCAAAAGAGTTTCAAACAAAATGCTGATTTAACTAAGCACAAACGAACCCACACTGGGGATAAACCATACGTTTGCTGCGTGTGCCAGAAAGCATTCATCCAATCGGGACACCTCAGATCTCATCAATTTGTGCATACAGGGGAAAAGAGTTTTAAGCGTGACGTCTGCGAAAAAAGTTTCTCCATCAAAGCAACATGGATAAGACACTTAACGGTGCATACTGGTGAGAAGCCTTACTCGTGCGAGATATGCTGGAAATCATTCACACAAAAAAGGAGACTTAAAACGTCACGAAGAAACAAACACCAGGAAAAAAATACCAATGTGAAATCTGCACGAAACAATTTCAAACTGCACATTGCCTAAGGTCGCACAAACCAATGCATTCAGATCGATATAAATGTGAACAGTGCGGCGACTTACAGACTTTACAGACAGACTTTTATTTACATCGACATTTAAAACAGCTTTACCTCGTTCGCCCAGGTTACTCAAAATTCCTAAATTTTACATTTTTAGATTTCTTTAATTAGTCCTATTTCATTCTACAGCTTGCGCAGATGCGCTAGACTTGTAAAGTTATCTTCCTCGCGAACTGGCGTTTATACCGTCGTCGTCATCGCCGAATCTGGAGAGTGTTACAACATCGGTCGCTCCTTCAACGAATCCACAAAACACGCAGAATATAATTTTTATCAATGCTGCGCGCTCATGTCAGGGTGCTTTAAAGAGCCCCATTAAAAAAAGGTGGCAACTTTTTAGCTATCCTACTTCTGTGTAGACCAGCTAAAATCATATTTTAACTGAAAGGGTAATTTACGAATTGATTGCTTGGAGGAGTTACGATCAATTTTCAGATGTAGGATCAAATTGTCAAGAATTTCTACCTCGTCATCTTCGTTTTTCCTCACAAAGTCCGTAACTCTGTACAATACAATCACCAGTTCCATCTCACATACTTCCCTTCAGTAACTAACAGTTTGTGGGAAGTCTCAGTAGCGAGAAGAGTATCTACACAGAATTCAAGAAATCTGTGCATACCAATTCGGCATCTGTCTAAAGTCATTGGACTTAGAGACAACCCTCAAAAGGAAGGAAATTTACCTACAGAAATGGAAGCAGTATTCGAATGTGCAATCTATCAAAAGTCACATATCTTGACGGAAGATTCTATAGCTCACGAGAATTCAAAAATTTGCAAACGAAATTTTTTAAACGAAATATCATTGTCGCTGATAGGTTGACTCAAATGATTACAGAGGCATCAGATTTTCTCCTTCTTCATAAATCCCCCGAGAATGAAGGAAAGGGATTGGACTTTATTTCCGTACTATAGTGGCGGTCCACAAATATTCAAGATTTGGAGTATGGGTAACCAGGTCTTTCATTAAATCTTTGTTCACTAAAATCAGTTCCAACGACTTGATCCTCAAATTTTTAACGACAAGTTGAAAGTCGGAAACGGACAAACAGTTGTGTAAATACAAAGCAAATCGCATTTGATTTTTGTCAGGACGACTAAACTTCATATTGAATTATTGAATAATTTTGCTAATTGTCTTCCTGGTAATTTTCAGGGGAAAAAAGTCCCTTGCCCGGTAAGACAAAAGGAAAACTCGTATAGTCAATCTTACTGCTAATCTTCCTTTTTTGGATGGAAAGAATCCACGGTGATATGCCCCCTAAAACGCGCTGTTTCCTCCTAACCGAAGGAACGTTTTACCTAAAAACTTAAATAGTTTTTACTTAGAGTCAAGATTCAGATTCAATACGCCGACAAATTTGAAAATATTCTTACTCACATACGAAATAGTGAATCTTTTGCATATGTTGAATTGCAAATGAAAAGAATAGGTGGATATGGTCATCGCCTATATTACACCTTGTCAATTTTCAATTGAATACAAGATACTAGATGTTTTTGGAATATTACACTTTATAGGTTAAACCAATGCTATATGACGGACATCTTGCATATTCCATAGATACGACTATCTAGATAAGGTTATGCAGTATTTAGCTCATCGGTTATGAGCGGTGACAGAAATTTTGTGACCAAGGTCTTTAGAG
>JAQIXX010006070.1:0-12819 GCA_034700605.1 Willowsia nigromaculata
CGCAGGTCTCTCTTGGTCGTTGGTTGTCTCGATTCCGTGAATGATTGCACGTCTCATTAACCCCATAATGGAGAAAAAAATTTTTTTTTCAAAACTTCAAGTCTCTCTGATAACACGTTTTAGCCTTCAGGCTAAGTTTTTCGATTTTAGCATTGTAAATTGAACCAATAGTATATAAGCTTGTGTGTGCGTGCTTAACAAGCTATTTTTTTAAACAACACAAACAGTACACCAACACTTGACAATGTATTGTCTTTCACAAGTACTTTAATTTATTTTAAACAACAACATTATCCACAAAACTAAGTGGAGACAATGCTCTTTCTCCCCTCGAGGAGAGAAAACAATGATGATCTGAAAAAACAGCAAGAGATAAAAATCATTAGTTATTGAAATAATTAAATATTTAATTGGACTATATACGTCAGAATATATTTTTCAGCTTACCAAGTAAATTTCTGCACACACTGGGGCAATCTGATAACTCAAATAATCGGTCTCATTATGACCAAATATGAATATGCTATTTATAATTGCAGCATTTGCAAACAAGATTAAAGTGTAAATTTATTGCTGAACAACTTTTAAAAGCGTTTTTTTAAAGACAAGACGACAAGAGGCTCTCTAAAGAGTCGAAGAGCAAGACACCGTGTGTGCCACAAAACCTCCCAAACTGTCATATATGAAGTTTTTCTCCTCATCCACCGTGTATATATATGTGTGGCGAATCCGTAGAATGGAGGGCGTAGTAAACGGAGGAAATGCACACAAAATACACAAACTGTACGGGCTGGGTATTTTGAAGGCTCAAAGAAAGCAATGTATATTATTATGTAGTAAGTAGTAAAGCAGCAACAAATGTGTGAGCACAGAGTACAGAGCAATGGATCATATGCAAGTACATACAAAGTAGCATGAAATGCTGGAGATTGGCTGCTTGCAGCAATTTATATACATACGTAACATCATGTTACTAACTTGAACATAAAATGCAGTTATAAAGAGCGAAAGGATCCTCCGCAACTGTTCTTTAACGCTGCTGCTGCAGAAAGCACTCGAGCCTAAGCCTCGCAGCAGCAGACGCAATATTATAATATGACGATATAGAGATTGAGATTATTATAGCGAATGAAATGTATATACCTAACTGCAGAGATGTGAACCCGTAAAAAGAGAATGGGAAGAAGAGGGAAAGATGCTTTTTATAATACAGTGGAAGAGCTGTGAATGTGTTAGTTCATTTTGTTGTACAACGGTATTATTATTGCCAACACTATCTCCTCATTCTCGATTTTTTTCTCCTTTTTATATGAAATCAGAGTATCAATATAGAAGGCGAAGAAATGTATGGAAACGTAATGCGAACAAGTCCTGAGGCTGGGACTAGGGAAGAAAGTCCAGTAGTAGGGCGGATGCTAGATGTTGAAACCCGCCCAGAACTCTCCCGGATTGCCCAGACGCTGGCCAAGACCAACAAGGAGAGATGCAAAGAAAGGAACGAAAGATCACGTACACAGTTTTCCTTCATCTCTCTCTGTGTTACGATGATGCTCATATATAGATGCTCTAATGCAGACGGATACGTTATAACACAGGAGATGATAATATAAAAAAGCATCTTTCTTTTCTCACTAAACGTGTTACTAACGTGGACAGCTTTGTTGGTGCCGTTTGTATGAGTTGCTTTGCTTTTATTGTCGAGTGTACAAAACAGAGATACATGCAAGTATAACTTTGACAAGTTGAGATTTTTGGGAGTTTTCTTGGGGTGTCTTTGAGATAATCTTGTACTTTAACTCTTCCTTCCTTTCTTCCTTCTGTACGGGGAAAGCTGTTAAACGGGTGGATCAACACAATTGGTGATCTGGATAAAGTAAATGACCATCATTACCATTATTATCGACGTCGTTATCATCGCAATCAGCATTATCTGTAAATGAAAGCGTATTATACGGATGAGCAGCAACAACGGCATGTCTAATCCCTTTCTTCAGGTTGTACTTGGGTTCGGGGTAACTTGCGAATGAGAAAACAAAAAATGTTCCAACTTTCAATGAAAAGTTTGCACGCATTGGATCGATTATTACATTTCAATACGTTTCAATGTACCCACATAGGCTGATGATTATACTCCTATATATTCCTAGAGAATCTTTTATTCACGGTTCCTACTCTATCTTCTCTAGTACACTACCAAGCGAATGTAATGGCTGTAGCAAACTCTCACTCATTTTCTGCAAAATCAGCAGATTTTCACCACCGCCGCGACCACGGTTCTTCTTCTTTTTTACAGGATTTTCTACCACTATCGTATGAATACAGTTACGTTACAAACGAGGATAAAGTTTTTCCATGAAAAATACAAAAGCTGGTTAGGGAAATGCACTGCCTTTTCTCCTGAATTTTGTCGCACTTTTCTGGCTTGAATTCTTACTTTCACTGTATTGCATGGACTGCTGATATTTTACTCTAATTTACATGAGAAAATGAAAGTGGTGGAGGTATGTTTTCTTTTCTAATTATGAAAATGTTGCATTTTTAACTGTCGAAAGGACTTGCATTTTCTTTATTTAGTTGAAAAGCAAAAGTATACACCGACGTGTTTATATTATTGCCCGAAATTGCTGATTACAGAATAAATACAGCTGAGCACAGGTAAAAAATTTGCATTTGAGATTTCGTCGGCCAAAAAACTCCCGAGGAGAGATTGCAAAGCTGTCAACAGGCGAGACGGTGAGTCTTCAAATTTTAATCCAGTTCCGCAAACCGTATGCCAATTCATCATGAAACATAGTTGCAACATCAAAACTTGATTTGCGATAATAAAAATTCAATTGAATGCTTTAATCAGAGCCAGTGCATTAATGTACTTGAAACTTGAAAGCTGTACATGAAGTTTTGCCTTGCACGAGTATGAGTTGACATGTGAAGTGAAGCAATGAGCAAGGTGAACTTTTTTATGGAAATGCATTAAAAACGATAAGAAACATACTTGCATTATATTCTACCTCTTTTCTTAATGATTTTAAGATTTATTTAAAAACATCTCAATAATATATGGGAGGTTACAGGTGCATTTTTTAAAAAAATCAAGAATGAATTAAATCTTACAAAATATTAGACTTCGTGTACACCGGAGTTCATTCATTTAATTTCATTGCAGGTCGAGTTCAAGAAGGTCAGCTTAGACTTGTAGAATCTTCCATTCCATTCATAAGATCAAAAAATTCGCAATGAAACTGCATTTTTTAGCTGTTTAGAACAGGTTGCCACCACCAATGCTATCGCACACGGGCACTTGTTTTCGTTTGACATCATATCATCATCATATCGTGCTTGAGATAATTGTGGAAATGCTGTTCTACTTAACAAATTATTTATTTTGTACAGCTGATGATCTAAAGTTTAATTTAGATAGTGCATAGTGCATACTAAAACTACGTCAACCCAACCTGTGCCTGCCTGGCCAATGCAGTGCAGTTTGCCTCATGCTTGACCATTGACATTTCAGGCTGATAACAAATTGATAAAAACTGAAGCTCAATAATGAATGACTTCCAGCACAATTTTTAATTTTAATGATTCAATATGCAACTTTGTTTCAACTCTCTCATATCAAATGCAAAAATGTTTCATATCTCTGAGCGCAAATAGATTGGTTTACTTGTTGTGAATCTCCTCACAAAATTCAACTGTCACCATAAATAACATTTACTTTAACTTCTCATTTCCCTAATAAAGATAACAAGCTTGTTGCTATTTGACTCTTGTGCATAATATGTATATTATCAAAACAACGATAAAGCATAATAATTTTTTATACAGTTTGGATGACAGTGAAATGAGGAGGAATAATGTTGGATGGGAAGTGGACGCTGTTACAATCAATGATTCATAGAAAAAATAACATTTTGTCCATATGATTCCTTTGTGATAATAAACATCGCTCATATGGTTGATAAGTGTGTTTTAGTGGAATTTATCCCACTTTCAGTTGAGGTGATCAAGATAATGCATTTATCACATCACTACATGAGCACGTTTTTCAACATTACATATGATTTTATAAGTAGAAATTAGGGATACAAATAAGACTCCATATTTTCATGGCATTACATGCTTTAGTTGAGCTAATTGAAACAAAGAACGTCAATTATGCTTAATATAATGGTTTTTTCTAAGGTCACACATGTACATGTGTAATTCAAATTAGCTTATTAAGATTGCAATAATTTACCAAATGAAATCTGAAACCGATTTTAATCGTTTGAACATTACTGAAATTTTCAACCTTGAAGAATATTTTTTGCTAACTTTCATAAAATATGAGAGTGCAATTAATTGCAATGCATTTTTATGGTACCTATGAGTTGGAGAGTTCCATGTAACCTATCAAATAATGGGATGCCTACTGAAATGTGGGACAAACAAGAAGCCAGACAATCTCATTGCGCTCTAACAAAACCATAATTGCATGAAGAAACTGTCGTATTATATGATGAAATAAAAGCGACAGTTTTGCATGAAAAACTACGCAGCAATTCCTGATTCTCCACAAATGTAAGTCACCAGCACAAATTGGATTAGCTTTTACACTTACCTTGGCCTTCTTCTAACTATCAAATGACACCTTACGACTAAATAATATGCTTGGTGCCATTACTAACTCACACCAAAATATTTATTTGCAACATTGCAAAATATATGAGGTGAGACCTCGTCTTGTCTGCATACCTATGCTAAAAACAAAAATTCAAATTTGAGACAATTTTCAACTTGACATTCATGTTGGATGCATTAAAAATTGGAACACTTAAAATATAGATATCAAACACCAACTGCATCTTATATCTTCCCCTTGCCAAGAACTGCAGCAGAATACGGAGTGGTGACAAAGCAAAAAAATCATTTGCTGCTGGATATTCTTCATTCTTCATTCTTCATCTTCCTAAATATTGGAACATTTCATTGGAAGTGTGTGTATCAATTTGTGCGTACATCCACATTTTTTTCTGTTACACACAACTTTACGACCATATGATGATGATGATGACGTGTGCGACGACAAAGACGGCAACGGTAGTGTAACAGCATATAGATGGCAATTCATTCATTGATTTTCTGCATACAACAGCAAAAGATCAAATGAAAGCTGGCAGAAAAGAAGGGAGAAAATCTTGTAGAATGTGAACAAAAAATGTTGAGATTGCAATTTCTGATTTGTGAACCTGTTGAACTCAATGAAAGTACAAGTCCCTCTTCTTATTTTTATATGTATATATGTGTGTGGCTGCTTCAAAAGATACACACACATCCACGCACTCACTTTTTCTCCCTTTCTCTTGCAAAATGTCAACCAAGCAATTTTGGTTTTGTCAACTGGTGACTCGTTGACCGAAATTGTTGGTCTAGCAGATAAAAAATTGGCACAACCTGAGAACAGTTAGATGACTACCGTCATTGCTAAAATATCGACGAACTCTCTAAAAATGCATTGATGCACTCTCTCAATATTATCTTTTCATATGACCTTCTCAAATAAATCTGTTGAATGTATCAAATATCCCCAAAGGAAAAATTAATAATCTCAGAAAATGAATGAAAAAAAGGACAGATATTTTAAGAGATTATTTTTGCTGGACCTTTTGTCAGATCACTTGTTCTCAACTAATAACTCGAATGTGAAAGAGAGAGAGAAAAGTTATGAGGAAGGCTCTTTTACATGGGTGGTCAAAACATTCATGAATGTATTTATTACGAAATTCTTGTTACTTTAGACGATTCTCATCTCAATTTGGAAAATTGGATTGCAACTCGGAAGCATATCTCTGCATGTCAAATAAAATGAGATCAAGCGAAAACGCAAAAATTTTGTAAATGTATTACTTAAACTACAATGCTTACACTTGCAACTTGCCCAGTGTCCTTTTCTGTTAAGACATTTTAATAATATTTGAGAATTACAGAAAACCTCCCCTTCTTCTGATTGTCAGTTTCAAATTGCCCCAACATAATCTTTTCTCTCGGTTTTCAGTCCCTATTTTTCCTAGAGTGGGCGTGTGACAGAGACTTAATTGAGTTGGAAGTGTTCAAGTGTTAATGAAGATCATGGAAAATGTTATTTAGTGGATTAGGGAGTTGACAGTTACGCTAGCAGATATATAATATAATGAAGTCATTCTCAATTTCATTCTAAGTTCTAACCAGAGGGAACGCAGCCAAAAAACAACACACAACTAAACTAAAATAGTGGACAGAGGATGTAAAGTAAATTATTATCCCTGTACTAGCAGTAGTTCTAGTAATAGCGGGATCATTGTATTTAGTGGCTCTCAACTATTTATGTTGCTTGTATGTCTTGTTGATCTTCTTAGCGGGGAAAAGTCGACAAAATCACATTTGTTGGGTGGAAGTTGGAAAGAGAAAGAGGAGAAAGGCTAGCCAAGATGATGAGAGTATGAAGGCAAACGAAAGAGAGAGAGAAATAGAGTCTGAGTAAAAGCAGGTTCTTTTGCTGACTCGATAAGCCACTAATCTCTCCGGAGGGAATACCTCTTGTACTGATCTTCTTTTTTTTCTTGTATTTTTTCCTCTACGTCCCCGATTTTTATCCAGGACAAGTAAACTGGACATGGATCCAATCCGTGAAATCCAAGTTATGTACGAATTTACTATATAGCTTTTCAATATAAAAAAATCTGATTACATACGTGTACATATACATACTTTATGTCAAGCATTCGAAAAGTACGAGGGACAATAATATTTTCCTTTCGTTGTTGCCCATCGTGAATACCCCCACACAGTGCACCCTCTCACTGTCTGTTCAAGAGGCTCTGGTCAACTCTGGTGGTTGATATTAGATTTGTTGGTAAGTAGTAAAGTAAGAGTTATAAATAGGTAAGTGATCACCAACCAGTAGAACGAGAGTACACAAAACTCTCATGTTTTTTTTCCTCATCATGATTGGAAAAGTCCATCTGTTCATTTATATATTTATCTAGGCTATTACACTGCCCATATCCTCCGCAATGTACACTCTGGCTCATTGACTTCTTTTCTTTCCTTCTCTCGCTTTGTCGGCTTGTTGAAATAGTGGCGATTTCTCTGCTGTTTGAAGGAGCGTAAAAAAAGCTCACTTGTGCCAGATTAACTTTGCTCTAATGGTTTCATATTAACAGCATTTAGGTATATTATATCACCGCCAGCATCATATAACGTTCCACTAAATTGCCAATGATCTCACCACTACACTAACGATAGATACATATTCCCTTGAGAATTTTCTCCATGTCTGGTGACATTCATTGCTTACACTGGACTACTGGACTTATTAGAGCAATTTAAGCTAAATACCCAGTAGCAATGTGATATTTCCTGCTAATCTTTAAATAAGAACAAGGAGCAGTGGATGATACACTCTAGATAAAGAATCTTGGCGGCGCCTTTTCTCCAAAGAAAGAGATGTTTTGGTTTAGGAGGTTGTAATTTGATTGACATTTGGCAAAGGAGTTGCTTTTCACCAGCTTCCTGTTGTTAGTTTCTTCGCTTTTGTTACGAAGACGATGATATACTACTTCCCCTGAGAGAGATGTGTCGGTTAGATGGAGTTGAAAAAAAGGAGAGTGAGAAATACATGCCACAAACAAGCGAGTTAACACTAACAAATTAGGCGATGATGGATCCCCCGTGAGAGCAGAGAATGAAGGGGTTACAAGACTCAACTGGCAGTGATGGTGGTGATTTGAGTTTTGAGTTGCTTCACTTTTATTATCTTCGGTTACCCCTTTCCCGTCCCTTTTCAGTTTGAGCAATCAAGTGCATGTGTGCGGGCGGGTGAGCAAGTGACGTTTAAGCATGCATGTCATTTAAAACATGTCTGACTGGATACGTGATACAGTGGGGCTTTGTAACTCATTTGTGGAAATGTGAAGCATGTTCGTCATCAGGCTTCCGCTGTAAAAATTATTGTATTATGGTTTACATTTGATGTGAATAGAGTAGTGGAGCATCAATTGGAAGTATGCTATAAATGACATGTCTTGTTAGGAATTTTCATCGTCATTTTCGGAATGAATGTTGACGTGGAGTACGTGTGAAAATGTACAACTTTCTACCCTGAGATATATGTACAGATCTGTTCTCCTGTCATAAGAGGGAACCACTAATGATAGCATTGGAGTTGGCAGTTTACTTGATTTTCGGGGACATGCGACTATGTACTTCTTCGCTGGCAGTTGAATTGACACAAATTGTTTCATATCATTCGTCACTTGAAAACTAATTGTATGAGAATGTTAAGAATACACGTACAGGCCACGGCATTATTTTTAATAAATTATTGACGATGAGGATTCCAACGCAGAAATTTTACCTTCATTGATTCCGATTAAGGATTAAATGTAACATACATGTTGGTTTTTGTGGTTTAAAAAAATTATTTTGAGCCCAACGCATTTATACGATAACCTACAGTTTTCTCCACTTTCTTTATCCAAATGTTTGAAATAAAACCCTAGCATTTCTTCTTAAAAAATGAAAAATATATGTTGATTTTCATAAATTAAATGTTTAACCATTTCAATCTAATAATCAGAAATGCGACGCAGCAAAATTAAACTAAACGATTCGTACAATTTATTTGGCATTCATCCACAAGTTATAGGATCGTTTTGGGATTTTTTTGAACCCAAAAAGATCTTTAAGAGTGTTAGTAGCTATATTTCTGCGCTATATACAAAGTGGTCTCTCTCTGCCAAGGACAAGAAATACACATGCTTTCTTCTTCATTTTATTATATTTGTTGGAGGATGTATGATTCCACGTGTATATATGGTATGTGTATATGAATGGCGTAAAAAACGAAAGTATGAGAAACAAGTTCTCGTCCTCTTCTCTTAGCTCGATTGGAGAAAAGTGCAGACCTGGCATATTTTTTCCCTTCTGTCCGCTTCTCTCTCGCTCTCTTTCTTTTCAACTCTCAGATTCTTTTGCCTCTAGCTTCACTTCAACTCATGGTGGTGGTGGTGGAAGTTTTCGTTGTGGAAGCAGTGTATAAAAGTTTGGGTGACGGTATGCACAAGCTGGTGATGATACGAAATGATATCCGCCCCCTCCTCACAGCTTCATGACAAAAGTCATCTGAAAATGCATTTCAAATGGATATTTAATCGACCTTTCGTGTCCCGTTCAAATCATCACAGTCATTCTGCATTAATTACGTTATGCACTCCTCAAAAATCACGTTCTCCTTGTCAAAATAATTAATATTACAAGTTATTGTTTAATGAACTATCAGTCGATGGAGTCATGTTGGCCAAGAATTTATTCAGCATTTTTTCTTCTTCCGAATTACCAATGACATAAGAATCAAAAAGTTTCATTCTGTTTCTGTTGCTAATATATTTTTTACATTAATGCAAATTATGCATCAGCATGCACATTTAAAAAAAGTGCACCAGATCTGCTTGTTCAGCAGTACAGTAAATTTTAAAATATTTGATTTTTTCGCTTGTTAAAATCCGAAGGTGCCAGCTGGATGAATCATTAGCAAAATATTTAAGGAAAATTTGCTGCACAAATATTTCTATCATAACGTGCTTGAATAAAGTCCGATTTGAACTTTTGCAGATTAGATATTAGTCGCAATTTATGAAAAGATCTAAAACTGAAAAATCCAGGTGAACTATGGATTAAAGATAAAATGCTAATAAAAACCAGTAAAAAGATTGTATGAAAACCGTGCATAACAGTTCATTCAAGTGGAGTATGCTTATCCTATGCATCCAGTATGCATCTCGTTACTGACGTCCAGTCAAGAGATCATGAGCGGGTTCAAAGGTTGATTGTGATTAAACGCAAACATTGTATGGGATACTGAAGATAATCCATATCATCGTGATTGAGTGACTAACAAGTGCAGTTACTGCAGTTTCTGCAACATCAGCTGTTTTTTTAGTTTATTGAGTGACACCAAACGAAGTTCACATTCTTCTTCATGTTCATGCACCAAAGTTCTTTATGGGTTTGTTGCATTAATTTTTATGATAACTTATGATGATGAGACGCCACTGCTTTATGGCAACTGGTAAATCATAAAATCACGCTTAAACGAATGCGCATAAAACGATGCAAAGAACAAGTAATATCGAGTACGAGTACACGAACAAATATTTATGCATGAAAATGGGGAACGCGCTGAACATTGTAACAAGGGCCACTATTGTGCTGCGCCATAAATAAAATAGAAAATCTATCAATACCTAATTCAAATATATTTTGGAGAACACTTTTCCTGATGGTGTGGATTTCATTGGAGTTTGAAAATAAGTTACACAATGCAACTTTCATCATCACAAAGCACGTTGCACATATTATGTAATCATATAAGTTTTAATTCAACTTGACTTCTCCTACAACACATTGTTGAAATTTGATTTAAAACGATTATGGGTTTGCTGTTACGTAACTCATTTATTATCTCTGCCACTTAAAAATCATGCATACTGCCCAGATCCAGTTTACGATTTCATTGCCCTGAATGAATGACCTGAAATTACATTCATGAAACGGAGATATCACTATCAGCGCTTGGCTCCCTCTGTTCGTAACAGCACTGAAACTCGTAACCTACGAAATCTCAGCGTTCCAAAGAGTTTAGTAAGAACCCCATAGACGACACAACTGTGGCAATAACCAAACTTTGCTCACTGGAAGAAAAGTTGATGCAGAAGTGTATGTTGAATGGATACGCATGGAGAAGGGTAGGATGAGTCACCGTATTTTCTCTTTCCATGCAACGTCTTTCTATGAAATCGTACTACTTCTTGTTATTATGATGCAACTGGTAATGCTACCTCTTGATTTGTACCGAAATTAATATACTTTCACCAAAACTCACACAAAGACTACACGAGAGGTAGCGCCAGCTCTCATATTCAACTTTTGCATTTTGATGGATTTACTTTGTTCAATATCAGAAGAAAACGGACCAGTGTAGACGGATAATATTTACACAGATAATATTTTATTCATGAAAATTAATTTACACATGGGTACTGTACTGAGATCTAATTTGCTACAGTATTATTAGTACTATTACCTACTACTGGCGCACTGGGATACTTTGATAGTGTTCCGAAATGAATTGCAAGAATTCCTCCCACAAAAAGCAACATGAGTATGAATAATATTCCAGTACATAGCCAAAAGTCGCGTTGTGGGTTTTGTTTTATTTGAATCTCTGACCCAGTCTTGGTAAGTTCTGGTGACCTTGAATCCGCAAGTAATTGTTGTTCTGATGAGGATCGGGTGCCATTGCTGCTAATTACTTCAGTGGTCAATGTCTGTCCGACTGGATTAGTGAAGTCAGCTCCAGAAAAACTGGCTGCGAAGAAAATGTATTTTGAAACTATTATGCTTAAAATTTTCAGCAAAACTATAGACTCTTGAAGCGTGAGATGCTGTGAAATCAGTTAGTTATATTTTCTGTGCATTAAAAAATAAAATTATTTGTTTTTACCTTGAGTCAAGTCGTAGGATTGTCGTTTGAAAACGCTTAAACGAAAATTTTCTGGCATGATTATTATGGAACCTCGTATAAGTTACAATAACTTAAATTCAGCAATAATATTGATGATATAAAAATTAACTAATGTTACGCGAACTTGTGTCGTATGTAACTGAAATGAGTCTGCTTGTTTTCCCTCTATTGCGAACTATCAACTATTGATAAATTAGGAAACCAAAAACCACAAAGCCCAAAACTTCCTGAACGCTAAACACTACGGAATAATAATTGAGCTATATATCAATTACGATTATGAATTGACTTCCTGTTGCAACCATATAATATATAGTCAACTTTGATTTGAGCCTGTTTTAATCTGATATTTTCGCTGAGTCGATGGGTTAGTTTTGGTTCTATGAATTGTTATATTTGACTCATGCTCTTGAATACAATATTGAATTGGCCAAAATGGTTTAAACAATTATGGTATGGCGGCTTTTGACTTTTAACCCATAGCTTTACCTTCAAGTAGGTTGCGTAATATTATGTGTGCTTGCATGCTTGTATGCGTATTTTAATCCTTCTGTAAGTCAAATTGAGAATGAGCTCTGATTTTACTCCCTGGAGCTAAATGCATGAAGTATGGTATTTTATGGATACAAATAAGCATTATAATTTGATATCAAACAATACTGGAGCCATGTGCAGCAAAGAAAGCGCATGTCCCTACAATGGTAAAAGTCGCTACTACCTGTCTACACATGTATTTTGCTGAGCCTAGCAAGCCACACGTAATTAAATCATTTTGAACTCTATTCTGTTCTGCTATTTGGAAGAAAAATGCAAAGGAACTGGGAAAGTCAATTCAGAGTGTAATTTATTGGTCTTTAAATCAATGAGTTTATTGAAGTAATAATTAGCAAAATGTATTTAAAGTGCTTACGATTTTGTTTGATACAAAAAACCAAAATAGCTAGGGAAGTTACATGAAGACATCGCTCATTTTGTTCATTCGTTGAATGATTTGTTCACTGCATCAATTTAACAATCGGGCGGGTCCTTTGTTCGATTTTTATAAGGACAAGTGGGGTTTACAACTCCCCAATCTTCTTTGATACGCCTAGGGTTCAAGACCGCTGATTCAGGTGATTTCCCAAACACAACAACTCCGATAACTATAAACCCGATGGCACAAATGAGACCGAAGATGACCAAGAGTCCAAGACATATCCAAAAGTCACATCTAGTTGGCTTGGCAGGAGGCGGTGTCATTGGTGTGACTGAAGATACGCGAGCAGGTGCTGGAGCAG
>JAQIXX010006071.1:0-12816 GCA_034700605.1 Willowsia nigromaculata
CCCGGAAATCATGAGTAGGCACACTCTCCGTCACACTCACAATCACAAAGATAACCAGTAGCGAAAATATGGTTGACAAGGATGTCATCAGTTTACCACCACCTCCACAACCACTCACTCCACAACAAACTTCAGATCTACTACTAGCACTCATCATTTTCCCTTCACCTGTTGTTCCTTTCTTGCCAACAGAAAATTTGCTAACGGTTATTGTTGCCGGGGCTATGCGAGATTTGTTCAAAGCAATCTTTCCAAATCCAGAGCCCTCTCCTCCAAACTGGATTCTGGCGATGATGATGACAAATAATCTCTGACAAACGTTTATATATCCTTCTCCGCCACCTCCTCCACGTTCTCCTCAATGCACAGATTGAGATCCCCTCCTCCTACACGAAAAACAATTAGAATGAAATTTGCCGACGAAATTGATGATGATAATGATGACGAATATGATGAGGAGGAATAAAGATGTTGACACTTCAGCTTTAACTTGTCTCGTCGCTTCGGATCAGTTCGGTGTGTATTGGATCAGAAAAATGAAGCTGATTAGCCGATTTTTATGAGTCTGGATTATGATTTTTTTGCCCCGTTACGAGAACCAAGGAGAGTACAGCCAGCGTCGCCGTTTTTCCATCCGTTTTATGATCAGAAAACACCAGCAGTAAAAATTGCAGCTCGTTTTAGTCCCGGTGTTGTTGTTATTGTTGGCGAAGAAGCTATTATCATTATTATTATTATTCAGGAGAAAAGAGTAATCATATTCATTAGAATGGGAGTAGAAGTAACACCAGCAGCTCAACACTATTATTAGCGTTTCCGCCGCTCCATTTAATATTAAGAATGGCACTACGGTCCGAAAGTCTACTGGTGCTCCTGATTGTCGCCAAAATACACTCTTCATTTCCCTCTCAAAGGCAAAGAGTAATTAGTATTTGGTTTCTAGCGTTAACTGCCACTTCCACCAACTTCACTTTTTACATACACGCAAAAAAGTACAAATACACAAACCCCACTAGTTACTAAAGACATGGACAAAAACAACGATAAAATGTGCCACAAAAGAGTCAAAATTAATGATTCTTATTGTAAAAATAGCATACAAAAAAGGTTTCCAAGTATTTTGAGAAGAGATGATGAAGATTTGTTTGGGATGGATGGAGAATTATCAAGTTGACGTGTGTGAGCTGTCGAGTGGAAGAAGAATAATTAATTAAGGCGGGTGAGCTCACTGCCTGTTTTTGTGTTTTCTTATCATCAGTGTGAGCATTTATATATTTTGAAAAATTAATGTCTCTCTTATGACTTATTTTTGAACTGTGTTCATCGACATGCTTGTCAGTCTTTTTTTTCTGAGTAAACAGGCAGGTCTTTGATGAAAATGAGATGCTTTGAGATATGAGGAAGGAGAAGATGTTTTTCGGTCGTAGTAGTAAATGCGTATTGGGCTTGTGGGGGTGGTTGATTGAGAAATGAAATGAGTCTTTATGTTGAGGTATGTCATGTCACCAGAATCATCGTGATGATCATCGTCACCTCATCAACCCCCACAAAAACAAGGAAATGTCTTCATTTGCATGTTAATTAAGAGAAGAAGCGTAATAAAATTATGCTGGGATTGTGTAGAGGAGTGATAAAATATTAGCAAACACATACATAATGCAGAAATGCTTTAAATACCGAGAATATTCGGAATATTAACTTTTCTCAGAAGACAAAACTATTTCCGTTAAAAATATTGTTCCAGCATGCAAAAAAGAACGATGGTATTTTAAAGCTCATACATGGTCTGGATAAGTGGGAAAAAAAGAGTTCGGTTACAGGCAAACAATGGTTTTTTCCTTGTCGTGTGCAATTTCAAATATTGGTTTTTATGTAAATTTCTTGTATTATTATTTGCGATTCCTCACATATTATTATGCTATTGGTTGGCAGAAATCATATAATATGTCACGTTGTGCTGTAACTGTTTTTTTTAAATCTATGCCTACGTTTTTTCTTATGAGTACATTACCTACATATAAATCCGATTTCCCCTGCCACCAGCCACGTATTCATAATTCCAATAAATTTCTGATTAAAAAGTGTCATAGTAGTAACAAGAACAAATCTGAAAAAAATTTTGTTGGAGGATTTTCATTAAATAAGTTTCGAATTTGCTGCCAGCAAATAATTCCTTTATTTCAACCCCAGCTCGGAAATTTCGACCAATTTCCATTGCTGTTTTAAAACCCAGTTTTTACTAAATTCATTATCATTCCTTACGTAAAATGTTGTTGTTGTAATAGGTATGATTGTAATGAGTCAACAAGACGATGTCATGTCATTTAGGCTTTTTAAAAACCATTCACTCTTTGTTCTTAGTCTGGCATCGTCGTGCTGTGAATGGTGATTCTGATAATAACTTTAAAATGACGAAAATACCAGCCTCAAAATTATACCACACAGTTCTAGCGACCAAGTTATAAGCTCATAAGATTCATAAAAAAGAATAACAAACAATGAAAAATGTTACAAAGTACAAGTAGTACAACGTATTCACACTCGTATCACCAACACAAGTCACACGTGACAACCAAAAATTGTGATTATTTCGGTATTTTACATTTTAAAGATCATTCTTGTTTGTTTTTCAACTTGATATGAATGTAAAGAAGGGAACCACACATAATATGAAATATGAAAAACAAAATCTACCCAACAAATCATTAACTTCTCTAATTGTTGGTCTGTTCTCTGTCTTTATAATATTCAATGTCCCTTAAATATTTGAATCTATTCATTCATGATTTCGGACTTGTGGCGTCATTTTGTAAATTGAGTAAATGATATCAGTCCATCCCATCCATAAAGCGTCATGCCCCTGATGCGTGTCATAGCGCATATAGCACAACAACATCGTTCCTGGTCCAAAAACTCATCAACAACTTACAACAATCTTTTATGTTTTTGTATACCCAACAGATCACCATACAAGAGCTTTTTTAACTGCATTACAAGAAAAATAACAAAACATCTTTCAAACTACATAGAATTCTTCACATCTTTTAATAAAAATGATTCGTCTGTGGTATGTCAATAGGTAATCTATTATTAATTGAGGAAGAATAAGAAGATGAAATAAAGATTGAAAAAATAATGTAATACAAAGAACAAATATTCAATAAGTTTGAGCAAGGTGCTTGCTTTTGCCCCTACTAGTTACTTATCTGTCAATTAGTTTTTGAGCCATGTTTTACTATTGGGAGTGTTGACGACGGCTGTGTTACACAACCGCTGCTTTATCAACTCAACAGATATTAATTTCATTGGAAATTATAAGGCGGATTATTATAAGGGAAGATATATGAAGGAAGAAAATCGGATAGCAAGTTAGCTCAGGCATGTTTATTTTTATTTTTGAAAGCTGGTATCTATTCTTACAGATTTTTTAACACTTGCTTTTCATGATAATTCATCTGTCATCTAATATTTGTTCGTCAACAATTCAACTCGGCATGAAAAAGCAGGAGAACGGCTATTTTTGAAAAGGTCATTGGGAACTTTTTTGGGGATATTCCTCTTGCGAGAGCGAGTCTTTTTAAATAAGTAGTTAAACAAACAGATAATCAATAAGGTTTATGGTGCTGAGTTGAGGAAAGAAACTCTTTTAATCATTCTGCTCCATCTGGTTTCATTGGAAAAGAGCGAAACATAGTAGTTGGAAAGAGAGATGATCAGTTTTCAAAGTTTATTGAAGTGTTGATTGATTGGTGGTGGCCTACGTGCAGCAACTTTAGGCAATTATGAACGTTTTGGCATTATCGGAGCTGTCGTTGCTGTTTTTTCATGGAGGTCACCAAGGGACATTGTTTAAAATGATCAGGCAACTTGAGCAAATAAATAAATACAATCAATGAGGAATCAAAGAGATGTGGAAAGAAACCAGAAAAAATACTGAGGAAAATGACAATAACTGGCATTTGATGGATGACCTTTCATGTAATGACGACCAATGACATTAGAAAACTGTATTGTGACATTGACCATATATCAACTCATAAAAATACTTTATGCGCATTCCAGTGACCAAGAATTGAATTATGACCACTGATTACTGGCTATTCATATACCTAGTAACCAATTATTACTCAGATCAACCGAACACGATGCATCGAAGGGTAGCAACAGAAACGCGATCTAACAAAAATAATGTCATACACTCTTTTTTTCATTTGCATTCCATAACATGCTTTACGATTCTATCCAAGAAAAATGCAGTTTCAATTCTAAAGCAAAGATAAGTGTCTGCGACTCAGAAAATAAAGATGTCAACAAAAATACCTGTGTTTTAGCGATGCAAAACATGCGTTGAATGGTTGTAGTAAATTACGTGAACTTTCTAAATCTGTGTTGGTTTGCAAGAGACTGAAAATCCAGTCTCATAGGTTTGGGTTCAAATCAATTAAGATTGAGTACCGTGTACGCATTAGGCATATTAAATATAAAGTTTGATTTCCACGAAAAATTGGATTGCTCTAGTTAGAAGATATTAGAAGATAAGTAAGTTTCTTCTGAGCTGTTAAGAGTTGACAATTTTTTAGGGTTTAAGCTTGTCATGCTTACGAATTAGGTTTCATTTTCATTACTATTATTATAAATATTGAAAAAAGCAATGCCCATGATTAACATAACTCATTATAGTTGATTTAATTACACAGGGCAATTATATGGTAACTGATCGTGTGATTCATTACAATATTGAATATTTGTTTCAGCTTCTCTGAGAGATAACATATTCAAAAAAAATCTTGTGTACAAGCGCATCTCATTCCATTTTCTATTAGGAGATCAATATTGTATAAAGCCTTTTACCAGAAAATATGAGATATGATTGATATGAGACATTTTGCTATGCATAATTTTTTAATGCATTTGTCTATTTGAAAATGGAGCAAAGAATTCATATTAAACCAGCTTATCAACCAGTAAAACGATTTCTTCTAAAAAGGGAACTATTTATTTGTTGGATAATTCATGAAATAAAATGCTATTATTCATCTTTTCATTTGACCTACATTGCAAAGCTGAAACTCACTTTACTCCGTACATTTAAAGGATTTTCTTGCATTCTATATATCTCTTTTTATTATAATAAATATTCTTCGGATTTATCATATTTGGAGTATATGGTGACTCTCCGGTTCCATGATAGTCGATACCATCCTAGTTATTTTTTCGTTGCCACAGAAGTAATTTGTTACTTTGCAATTCTCGGAATTCCAGCAAATTATTTTTGCAAACAATAACAATAAATGATGGAATGCTGTAGTGGAAAATGTCCAATTGTAAAATTCCAAGAAATTGTGGAACACCTGCACCTGCCCAGTCTCGATATTTAGAACAACACTAAAATTCGGTGGTCAATTATTTCCAGACTGTTTTAATTTTTTTGATCTGCTGGAATTTTGAAGCTAATTTTGTGCAGGTAACTGTGGAGTGTGTAAATTACGAAAGCCATTTGTGAAACATTCTAATTAAATTAGTTAGCTGAAGTGCTTGTTTTCCTCTGTTACAGTTTGTCGGTGACGCCAGAGTGACCTTTGACCACACAGCCATGATGTCCTGGGATTTACTTTTCTTCCAGCTATTTGCCCAGTTCTTGCTTGCAGACCCGAAGGAGCAGTCATACATGATGCTTGGTGGAATCATGACCGTGAATATGGTGCTCATTGCTGTCACGCTCCACATGCTTCGTACGGCAAGGATCATGGAGGAAATGGAAATGGAAAGACGACTCCACGCTTATCGTCAGCAGCGGCGTATCTAACTCTAATTTGTTGTGTGTGGAATTTGGTGTTTTGCAGTGAAAACGATGTGAATAAGAGGATGGTTCTAGGCTTGCGGCAAATATTGTTCGATTTCTGATAAAAAATATTTTTATTTCTAATGTTTATAAGATAACCAGTGATAATATAGATAAATTGGCATGTAGTCTACATTTTATTACTCGAAACCTTACTACTTCTTATTATATATGTAAAAATAAAATTTTGAAACCAACCAAACCTCATTCATAGTACTTTGGTGTTTATCTTTATTAGCATTTTGAGATAAATAGAGGCTTACACCTAGATTCCATTGGAATGACTTGAAACTTGGAAGAGTTGCATAGTAGTATCGAATTAGGAACATCTGAATGAATACAATGCACAAAAAGAGTATGTCATTGAAAACATCACTTGTTCTTACAGTTAGAAAGTTGGCAATTAAAATTACAGCACAACATTTAAGATCCATTATACCACTAACACCATTTAGCATTAATACCAATGATCCATGACACAGGATGCAATGCAGGCATATTGATGAAAGCCGGAATCTTTTCTGGGGCATTGTGAGGCACTCTTCTTAAAACATGATTTTTACTTGATAGTTGAAGTTGATTTCAAGTAAATCTGCTGCATTTACTTTTACAGGTCTTTATCCATAATAAGTTAGTTCAGGTTTAGATTAATTAGCTGTTAGTTTGGACATTAGTATTTCTCGTTTCTCGTATGGTAAAGTTACGTAATCCCTTTACAATAACGATCATCAACCATGATCAGAAGAGTTCACATTTACACAACACATTTACCTTGAGAACTACGCATATGAGAAAGATTCATTTTTACTTGAAGAAAGAAGCAGTCTATTTCGCAACAAATTCAAAAGAAGGTCAATAATTTTTGAGGAATTTGTAAACTCAAAGAACAAAAAAAGATAATACGTGAAAGACAATTATTTGGAAAACATAAACTTTTATCGGTGCACATTTATCAACTGTATCCTCAAAATTTGTAAAAGTGCTCACATATTGGACACGTTGAAACGAAGTAGTAAAAAACAAAGCTAATATTTTTTCCAGCCAATTTAATCTTCCAGCTTTTCACACAATAAAAAAAGCCTCATTGGTTTCTATTTTTTACAGAGTCTACACACCAACAATGTCTTCACCGCCTCCACCCCCCACCCCTGAGCTCACAGTGGTTCACTATTTTCTCTACCTATTTGTAGTAGACGGAACAGATCTGCTTTCCCTTCGGTACACTCTGGTTCTCCTCAGCATTCTCGGCTTCCTCTTTATCCTCGGAGTGGTGAGGTTACTTCGATGGGCGGATGAGCGAGACTCTTCCACTTCCACATCCAATTCTTCCAGTCGGCCCCTTCCTCCTCCTCAGGCAACCATTTTATTCCGAAACAGATACAGCGACGCTTCCACCATTCCTATTGATGATGACGGGGATGAGGAGAATCCCCACGAAATGGAGGACACCCTCTAAAATATTCTTAATTGGAGCTCTGTTGCTCAACCACAATTGTCAAAAAAACTATCTCTACTACTCTCTTGTTTCTCAACGAAAAAAAAATACAAACAATAGAAATTCATTGTCGTCATTCGTAATGCAAAAGCAAAGTTAAACCTACTCTCCATTGTATTTTTTTATCTCATACATAATCAATCATAAGGTGAGTACTAGTTCCACCAAAAGAATTCATGAATAGAAAACATGAAAATAAATCTAATCCCAGAGATTTGAGCTGCTCTGCAACAAAGCATACATTATCCATCTTCCATATTCCACCACATAGAAGATGTGCGTAAGTAAGTAAAAGTTAATCACCCATTTTAATGGCGCATACTCACATTATCTCAACACAATAAAATCCGACAGGGAGGCAAGAAGAAGACAGTGGTGTTGATCATGATGATGATGGGTTAAAAAATTATGTACCTAGTTTTTATGACGTTGTCTCCCCACAGCACTGCCACTGCGTAACTCGTCGTCGTGGTAGTAAAGGAAATATTAAGTGGTATTGTTATTATTTTAATTATTATTATAATTACCCTTCCTGAATTTTCTCGTGATGAATACCTACCTAAATACCTAACAATACTAAGGGGATTAAAACAACAAATTCAAAAGATAGACAAAACAGCCTGGGAGATTATCGGTTAAAAATAAATAGGGCGAGAAGTGGCCACTCTTTAGTATGGCGTTAGTGGACCCCGCCAAGTGTTGCATTTTCCTCGCATTATGGGTTTGTGACCTGCCTGGCGTTTTCACGTGGTTCAGCTCATTTTCTCCCAGGCAGCCACCTCCTCAGGGTTCACACCAACAGGCACCCCAAGCACAAATGGCACATCACCCTCAGGGCCCAGCCCCTTTCGGGATGGGTGGTGGATTTCTGAGTGAGCTTTTAACGAGGCCGAATACCGACCTCATTCTGACAATGAACACTCCCGTGTCCAACATTATCTCCACATTTGCCACGATGACCTTCAGTGATCGGACTGAGCATGTGACTGCGATGGCTTCGGCGATGCAAGCAGCCGCGACTGCGAGTCAGGCACCTGTCATGGCTCTCCTCAATGCTTTCGGTGTACAGACGGAGTCGTATTGGCTGACAAATCAGATTTATGTGAAGGGAGCGAATCCACCCCTTGTGCAGGCCTTGATGGCGCTAAGTGCTGTGAAGAGTATTGCGGAAGAAAGAAAGTTTCCACTGATTCCTATATTTAATCAGACCACAGGCACCGTTCCAAATGGAACGCTGTGGAATGTGAAAAAAATTGGAGCTCGAAAATTATGGAAGCAAGGGATCAAAGGACAAGGGATCCTTGTCGCAGGAATAGATACTGGAGTGAGGGGCACACATACTACCCTCAGGGATAACTACGTTGGCACCGAGAATTTCGGGTGGCTAGACCCTATCTGGAATACAAAGGAACCGAATGATATGCAAGGGCATGGCACTCACACTGTGGGTACGATGGTCGGCAAGAATGGGATCGGAGCGGCGCCCAAGGCAAAGTGGATGGTAAAAACTGACATAAATTTGAGGAGAATATCAAATTATAAATTGAGACGTATGTGTTTAAAAATGAGCGTTGAAAACTGGGATTATTTCTAGGCTTGTAAGGGATGCGGAATTCAAAGTTGTATGCAGCACGCACTCCTAGCCTGCGGTCAGTTCATTCTCTGCCCTTCTGATCCCAAAGGGAAAAGGCTTAACTGTACAAATGTTCCCCACATTGTAAACAATTCTTGGGGCGGTCCCGGCGGACAGACTTGGTATGATGATGTGATTGCCGCCTGGAAAGCTGCTGGAATCATAGCATTTTTTGCTAATGGAAATAACGGACCAGGATGTGAAACAGCAGGGAGTCCTGGAGACCATGAGTATGTGATAGCAGTCGGTGCGACAGATGTGGATGATAAATTAGCGAAATTTTCCAGCAGAGGACCAAGGGTGACTATGGTGAATATGATGGGAAATGAAAATGATGGAGGATTTTTCGGGCAACTGATGGGCATGATTGGAAAAAAGAAACTGGCCACTGACTGCATAAAGCCGGAAATTAGTGCACCCGGACATGAAATCAACTCGGCAGGTGTTATGACCGACAACTCGTACAAAGTGCAGTCTGGGACTAGTATGGCGACACCTTTAGTCGCAGGTATACAACCAACCTATCCAAACCATTTGGAAACGTATTCTCTTATGAATTCCTAATTTGTCACATGCAACTACATACTTTACTAAATTTTGTACAAAAAATTTGCAGGCGCCGCGGCTCTCCTCATGTCGAAAAATCCGAAACTGACAATGGAAGAAATGAAGCACTTGATGTACACCACTGCAGACCAGAAACTTCCTCCAATTGAAACCGAACAATGCGGCCCCATTCCAGAGACCGAGTTCCCCAACAACATGTATGGCCACGGAAGACTGAACATTTACAAGGCCTACAAGAAAATGCTCCAACTGATGAAGCAGCGGAAGAAAGAGGAGAAGGAGGAGAAAGAAGAAGAGCTCAGAAGAATGATTGAAGAAGATGAAAAGGACTTAGAAGACGGGGAGGATGACAATGATGAGGACTGGTTGGAGAGAGTGGACGAAATACATACAGAACCACAACTACTAAGATCACCAGTTAAATCAGACAACACACAGATGCCGACGCAGCCGACGAAAAAGAAAAAAAGGGAGGTGAGGGAAGAGGATGATGAGTTGGATAGAATAAGCAGAGAAAAGTAACTATTGGAAATAAAATGAAAAAAAAAATTGTCGCGAAAAAATTAAATAGGTAAACATATTAATAAATGATTTGTACACAATTTTCTGTTGATAATTACCCTAATATGTAGTAGTAATAAAAAGCCCAGTAACAATAGTGGCCGTGTGGAGTCAGTGGAATTTCCGGTTGTGAATTTTATGAATGGTCATTCGTAAAATGAGGATCTTCATTTCAAGAAATGGATGTGTATTTTTATTTCCTTCATTCACTCTACAGTAACACAAAGGAATGCGATATAGTGAGTGCGATTAAAAGAGTAAATTTGAATGGTTTTTATCTTCATGTAATTTTGCATTCAAGCTCCCTGTATTAACCTGTGGTTTTTGCGATTTTTGATGATGATAGTGAGAAGAACAAGGAGCAATATTAATAAAAGATAATGAAAAGGATATGTTTATGATATTTTTTATACATTTTTACACGGTCGGTGGATAAAATTTAAAGCGACTTTTACTCAGCGTTAATGTAATGGAAACATTGCCACGAGTTACGATGGAAGGTTTGGGAGCAGTACATTTTGTAGTTAAAAGTTCATCTCTTGTCTTAAATGCATACATCCTTTCATTGCGTTCGGTGTTGGGAGAAAAAAGTAAGGTTTTCTTGCTTTTGGTTTTGAACAAGTTGTAAAAATGGAAGGAAAACCGGTAAAAACATTGATTTTCTATTTATTCATGGCGACTGCTGTGATTTTGCTGCCGGTTCTTTTCCTGGTTAGCTTTATTGTTCGTTTTTTGATGGTACTGGTAGTTAGGGGAAATCCGGATTATGGAAAAGTGCTCAGTTACTCGGACGCCTTGGTTGACGAGAATTTTGTTGAAAACCCTCCAAAGGGAAATTTAGTGGCTGTATTATCATTGGAAGGGAAAGGAGTTCTCTCCATTCAGGAATTTCGGAAGATTTTCAGAAAGCATGTTTTGGATGCCACATTACCTTGCCATCCGTCCTCCTCAGAATCTGAAGAATCGACAAAAGCGAGATATCCAGAACTGAAACAGTATATTGCGACAAAGTGGGGCTTCCGTGTTTGGAAAAGTGAGTTGGACTTTAGGATAGAGGAGCACATTTGCGAAAGATCGATGGAGCACTTAGATCTCTCCAAAATCCATGAAGAGCTTACCAACAGGCCATTTAGAAAGTGGAGAAGTCCTTGGGAATTCCAGTTAATTCGTGAAGAAAACTCCACTCCATCAAAAAAATACTTTCTCGCTTTAAAAATTCACCACTCCATGGCTGACGCCAGGTCCATTCTCAAAATTGTCGTTGAATGTCTCGGACAAAAGAAGCTGAAAACTGTAGAGCCTCAGGAAATCGAGCAAAGCTCCACAGAAAAATTTCTGTACTATCTCATGTTCCCCCTTAACTATATCCGTTTCGTGTGCAGATTAGCATGGTACGCGCTAAAGAGCCATGGACATCCTTGGAAAACCTGGATGAATGACCATGAGGATCCCACCGATGACAATGTACCTCTGGTAGTTCGTCTCTCTCCAAAATTATCGTTAACAGAAGTGAAGCAAGTAGCAAAACAAAATGAAGTACTAGCGTCATCCGTAATTTTGTCTGTTATTAGTGGAGCAATCGGAAAGTATGATTTGCGAGGAGATGAAGTTTTTGTGGGACTTTCTCAGCCAAAGGAGAACCATCCAAACATACTAACTAATCATTGGCACTCGGGGGTGGTCATGGTACCAACAACACCTTCCACTGATAACAATGCTGCTATCTCTCGCCTCAAACTTTGTCATGCTCGTCTTCTAGAAATGAAACGTGGTCATTGGGTCAAGTATTCAGGATTTGCATCGTGCCTCATTGGGAATCTCTTCCATTCTTGGCAAAGGGTAGTTGGCGTCAATTACTACGGGCCAGTGGGAATTACGAATATTGCTGGAGACTTGGAGGGATTTTCAGTTGGAAGGATGTCCTGCTCAGAGTTTACTATGAGTGTAGGCACGCTTAAGGGCTGTGCTGGGGTGGCAATTTGTATTCTCAGTTATGTGGATGCCATTAGCGTTGCGGTTGCTGCAAAGGAAACGGTTATGAGTGGGGAGAGAGCGGAACAATTTGCAGATGAAATCAGTAAAGAATTAGAGGTTCTTTCTAGTAAATCAATAACCAATTAAATTGTCCCTATTCAAATTTGTTTTCGTTTATTGTTCACATAAAATTATCTCGGTGAAAATAAAAAGACGTTTTTTAAAAATCTATAATTATGGTTAGTTAGCATGTTAAGTTTTTCATCTTCTTATAAATACAATCAGATCTTTTGTTTTTTTATTGATGTATTGTTGCTGTTGGTATTATTGCTTTTGTGTGCTTTCTCCACCAAAAAGTAGGTGTTCCGCTTCGTGGCATCTTTCGACAGACTTTGCAAGAATTTTGAAAACTATCGTATCTTCCTTAACAAAGCCATTAGCGAAAATTTTGTGAATGGGGCAAAATTCCAAGTAGCCAAAACCCTTTGGACTCCTTGGTAATGTGGGCTTAGCAAAGGCAGCTGCCTCCGGTTTCGACGACATAAGTTCCACAACAGAGTCCTCTGGAATCGTTGGGTGAATCACCATCAACTTCATTTGCCCATGGAAAGGCCATGTGAGCGTGTCATCAAACTCGCCTTGCATGAAGTGAACGTACAATGATATGAACGTGTCTTCATCTTGTTCCAAAGGTACATCTACAGGAGCATTCCCCCCACCCCCGCTTCCTCCCGACGAGGTAGT